>SADC01000380.1:0-180200 GCA_004194705.1 Ditylenchus dipsaci
GGTGCAGACGAACGTGCTACTGTGGTACGAAAAGAGACTAACAACAAAGACCTGTCACTCTGAGAAACTGTGGAAGCACAATGGCTGCTGTGGAAGCGAAGAGAGCAAGAAAATCTCAAAGGAAATAGCTAGTTCCCGAGCAAAGGAAGCGACCAGGAATACGTCTTTGTAAGCTGTTTTACCTTACTCTTTCGTAGTGGTTATAAGTCTTCTCAATATTTTTTGTATTTTCAGGTGATTGATTCAATGGTGCAAACCTAGTGAAGACATCGCTAAAGCCACAGCTGACTGGAAGGGTCTGAAAGTGACTTGCAAGTTGACTATCTAGAACCGTGTTGCTAAGATCGATGTCGTGCCGTCTGCCGCCTCTCTCTCATAGTTAAGGTGTTGAAAGAACCGCCAAGAGACAGAAAGAAAGTCAAGATGGTACGAACACTATGCGCTTTTACCAGCAAATGCTCTTCTATTTTTAATTAAGCTCGCTGGAAACCTTTCGGTGGAGCAATTACCAACATTGCCAGACTTATGCGTCCTCGATCCATGGCCAAGAAGCTTGAAGGAACCGTTAAGGAGATTTTCGGTATGTTGATTCTTTATTTCTTTAAAGGCTTGTAATCTTTTGCTCTTTTTTGTACTGCTCAGTCGGTTGGCTGCACTGTTGGTCGCCAGCACCTTCATGACATCGTGAATTCCATCCGTTCAGGCGAATTGGAGATTCCAGAAGAATACTTCCTACAAAGATCATAGCTTCTTTAAGTGTCTATTCTGGCTATCGTTGTTGATTTGTTACTGTATAGCTCGCCTACATGAGTTCACCAATAAAACATTGCGTTATTGCATTTTCATCTCCACTTTGCTTGTGATAAAGATTAATTCGACACAATGAAAGTAAATCTTTTACTATTGCTCATTTGAATAAATTTGGAATTCAGGTATGTTATTCTGAAGTAAAATGGCGCATTAACACCTAAAATATGTGTTAAAACCATGGTTCGCAAAAACAGCAAATTTGCTGAAATGCAGCAAAAATATTTGGAAAATTTACGTTCTTTTCAATCTGCTCAGATTTCTCTGCTGCAAATAAAAAATAATAAAGCATTTTTATGAAATTTCTTTTGAAATATCTTGGCGTTTTGTTGTTTTTAAAGTGATTAGGTTTTTGAATTTTAAGCCCCTGTGCTTTAATTACATGCCATTGAATTCAAAACTTCAAAAACTATCCCCGGGATAGCACGTCTTGTTTGGCACGTCTTGTTTGAACCATCAGGCTTGCCTAAAATAGCAAAAAAGTTTCATGACTTATTCGACGGACAAAAAATGCAAAACACGGTCTTTTTAATGCAATCCATGTACCAAATGTAGACTGTACATTCAGGAACCAGAAAAGTCAGACCGATTTTTGTAAAGTCAGAATTTTAAAAACTAGAGACCGTTTAAAGCAAACAAGTGCATTTTTCCGAGTAAAAATAGGTTTTTGCGTTTTCCGTCTAACTTTTGTATGAGACACCCAAAAATTGTATTTTCGCATACTTCCTGGTACCATATGTAGAAAATTTACTCCTCTCCAAGTCTCCGTTTTGTTTGAGAATAAATCGACAAAAAAATAATCTAGGGTCTCCATAAAGTCAACCAGTTAAAGAAAATGTTTGAACTTTTTTAATAGACCGAAATTGTCCTTTTTGAAATTCTTCAGGTTTGTGGGTACGTGATGGCTTATTCGAAAGCCCTGAGTATGAGGAATTTTTTGGTCAACAGCATTTCACAAAAAATGTTTTAAAAAATCATATCTGACATACAAAACAATTAGGGTCCAAAATTGACCATTTTTCGAATTTTATGTTTGGCGCAAAATTTCGAAAGTGATTATGATTTTGAATTTTGGGGGGGGGTGTGCCCCGGATAAATTTTAATCAAATTTAAATTATTTCTCAGCAGGAAGCTACGGTGGTAGTTTTATTTTTGAAGGTTCAGACCCTGGTGTGGCAAATAGTTTCTTTGAATTAAAGTACTTTAATTTTTTATTTAACTTCCTACTAACTTCCTATACGCATCGCCTATAAGGACACAGGTGGATGTTTTCAATACACACTCTAACTTCATACTAACTTTTTCTCTGTTTGATAGCTCAAATGAAAGCCTAGAGTCTTAGCTCATTTTGGTGTTATGAAACTTGCGACTTCTAGAAAAAAGTCAGAAATTTTCATGAAACCAGTCAAAGAAAACTCCAAAACCATCGATTTTCGGAAATTTGGCCTATTTTAGCCTGGTTACAAGCTCCGGTAGGTGTGAAAGCCTGTGCTGATAGTCTTATTGGGTAGCCAAGAGTGTGATGATAATTTTGACACTAAACTTGTAAATAAAAAGATAAAAATATGGTTTACAGCCAGTGGTAGTCGAACCTGTGACCTAAGGCGATGCGTATACGAAGTTACCCCCCCCCTCCCTTTAAGCCTAGTTTCTACGGTGTTAAGCGAATTCATCCACACCGAATTCATCCACACACGAATTGATCCACAAAGAGCAGTGTTTATATTTTCGTCTTGAAAAGTTCACATGCTAATTTAATCATTTTCTATGAACCAACTACAGTTTCGCTGGATCTTCCCATGTACCAACAAAACCAACTGGTCGTCCACTTGGATCAAAAAAAATTGTACGTTTTCGGGTTTCCAATACCCTTTATCTGGACTAATTCGGGCATGCTGAAGATGTTTTTTTTGATTGTAAAACGCCGTTTTCTCGGTATTTTTAGTTTTGGTGCAATCGAGTTTTCGTGAAATCAATTGTCTCCCAATACTCAACAAATACCATACAAAACCTTATTTTACTATTATCAAACGATCTTCAGCATGCCCGAATTAGTCCAGAAAACAGTTTTTCGGAGCATGAAAACGTAAAACAATTTTTTTGCTCAAGTGGACGACCACTTGGTTTTGTTGTACCCAGACCACGGCGAAGATTGTTTGATAATAATAAAACAAGGTTTTGTATAGTATCTGTTGAGTATGGAGTAAGATTTTCCGCAGCTCGATTTGCAAAAACTAAAAAAACCAAAAGCACGGCATTTTACCATATTAACCTTTTAAGCTCAACGGTAGTCGTTTCCGACTACAGTCCAGAAAACAGGTTACAAATCCCAAATTACTAAAAAAGATTTAATTTTTTTGACTAAAGTGGAGACCACTGGATCGTTGGTGCCCTTCTAGTCCATGAAAGAGCTGGTCAGCTTTGACCTGTAGAAGAATCATCTCAACAGATTATGGTCGCGGGCATAAATTAGTGGCCCGGAGAATTGGGCTCTCGGATGTTATTCACTACCGTACAAGATGGGACACGTCTATTTCCCTAAGGACGTTTGAAAGACTTGTGACTCAAGAACTTTGCTCAAGCCGTTTCCAGAAAAAAAACTTTATTGGATTGGTAAATATAACACACCAATTTCACAAGGGTACGTTATATTGAGGGTAACGTAAATATCAGTGTTTTCTGCAAGGGGTACGTTATATCAAGGTACGTTATAGCGGGGTGAACTTATTCTAATTTGAAATGAATCCAACCAAAAGGTCTCAAGGGGTACGTTATATCAGGGGTACGTTATATCGAGGTTTGACTGTACACAAAATAAAGAAAAAGAAAAGTCATGTTTAAAAAAGAGCAATTACCAAACTGGCAGAAATCAAATCTTTACTTTGTTGCGCTACTCGGTGTTGCGCGCAACAAAATGGCATGTTGTTGCGCGCAACATGTGTTTGGGCTAAAATAGAAGAATACGATGTGCTGAGTACGATAACACCGAATTCGACCAATTTTTCTCACCAATTTGCCGAGCTGTGGCCTCCCGAAGTTTGGTACTCAGAAAAACCAGTACATTTCTTAAACATTTTATACTTAGTGAAAATATAATGATGTACACTCGTTCAAAACTCTATTCGACGCAGAATGAGCTGCTCTTTCTAACGAATACAAAAACTCCATAGTCTGTAACAAAAAATCAGCATTTTTTCGAACACCAATTTTTGGCGAAAAACCGCTATAAAAATCAGAAATCGGCGTGTACCCTCCTAAATTTTAGTGCATTCGAAAAAGCATTTTATAAGGCTCCTTTCTGACGAAAAAACCGTGAACAAAATTTGGGGAGGTGAGACAAAAAAAGCGTTTGAAGTTGACTGCTCCTCACTAACTCTTTTCAGTTTTTGACGTAAAAAATTTTTTGCACCAGGAAAACCTGAAATTCCGACACCGGATTCATGATCAGCGTATCTGATTTGCTTCTAAAAGCACTCTTAGAAGTTTACTTTGAATGTCATATTTCAAGAGTTTAGAACAATAAACTCTTAAACAACCCGATTATTAGTAATTCAAATAGAGTCGAATAGAGTTTTGAACGAGTGTACATCATCATATTTTCACTAAGTATAAAATGTTTTAAGAAATATATTCGTTTTTCTCAGTACCAAACTTCGGGAGGCCACAGCTCGGCAAATTAGTGAGAAAAAAGTGGTCGAATTTGGTTTTATCGTACTCAGTACATCGTATTCTTCCATTTTAGCCCAAACACTCAATTTCCCATTTTCGGAGGGGTCCGATCAAACTACAAAATTACAGAACTTCTCTTTTAAATGGTAGGAGTTCTTTACAGGACAAAAGACAAAATTTTCGCGGGTCAATTTACCAGCGGGTCAAAACATTGAAACATTTTATACTTAAGGGGGGGGTAACTATATATACGCATCGCCTTTTGTCGAAAGTTCTAGTCCCTCTGGGGGTGTTTCAATTTACTTTTTTAGTAAGTTTTTCGACTTTTAGGTCCAAAATGTGTAAGGTTGCAAATGAGTATGTAAATTGAAATTGGGAAAAAACGTCAGTTCCAGGATACTACCGAAAAGTACTGGTATAGTCCTATTGAGGATTTCATCGAATTGGATTTTATATTTTAGCCCTAACTTTATACCGACTTTTCATCTGTATGATAGCTCAAATGAAAGCCCAGAACCTTGGCTACATTTTGACACTAAGCTTGTAAATTAAAGAAGAAAAAATAAGGTCTGCAGCCAGTGGTAGTCGCACCTGTGACCTAAGGCGATGCGTATATGAAGTAAAACCAAATTCGACCACTTTGTCTCACCAATTCGCCAAGCTGTGGCATCCCGAAGTTTGGTACTGAGAAAAACCAATATATTTCTTAAAACATTTTATACTTAGTGAAAATAGGATGATGTACACTCGTTCAAAACACTATTCGACGCAGAATGAGCTGCTCTTTCTAACGAGTACAAAAACTCTATAGTCTGTAATAAATTTCGGCGTAAAAGTGTGTTTTTTCAAAAAATCAGCATTTTTCGAACACTAATTTTTGGTGAAAAACCGCTATGAAAATCGGAAATCGGCCCTCCTAAATTTTAGTGCATTCAAAAAAGCATTTCATAAGGCACCTTTTTTTCAAAAAAAAATCAGAAAAAAATTGGGGGAGGTGAGACGAAAAAAGCTTTTGAAGTTGACTGGTCATCACTAACTCTTTTCAGTTTTTGACGTAAAAAATTGTTTTCCCTTTTTGTCCCTTTTTATTGAGAGGGGGTGAATCGTCCAAGGGGGTTAATCGGCGAGGGGGTGAATTGTCACGTACCGCTTCTAAGGCATTTTATGGTCATCCACGTACTCTTTCAGGCTGAGTTACTTTCAGTTTTCAGAGCCGAAAAGTTATCATTGCAGTTGAAGAAAAAAAATTAATTCGATACTTAAAATAGTTTCGTTCAGTGAATTGACCAGGGAGTGAATTGATACGGGGAGTGAATTGATACAGGGAGTGAATTGACCGGGGAGTGAATTGTCCGTGTCCCGTAAAACGGGTGATCCGTACTACTTTATCGCAATCTTGCAACTTAATATTTTACAAAAATACGAATGTACCATAGTCTGTTGACACTATGCGAACACGGACACAATATCCCCGGCCACAATATCCCCGGCCATAATATCCCCGCGGCCACAATATCCCAGGCCACAATATCCCCGGACAAATTTTAATCAAATTTAAAATTATTTTCTCAGCAAGAAGCTACGGGTGGTAGTTTTATTTTTGAAGGTTCAGACCCTGGTGGTGGCAGATAGTTTTTTTGGTACTAATTCGGTTTACACCCACCCCATTTTTTATTTTTTTTTGCATTTGCTATTTTTGGTCGTGTTCTTCTTTTTTTGTGAGCTCGAAAATTTTGTCTTCATTGTTCTGTCTCATATACTGTGTCCATCTTTTTTGTTGTAGGAATGGAAGAACTCCGCGACTTCAATTTGGCCAAGCTCTACGACAAACTGCTCAATTGGTCCGATGACGAATTTCTGCAATGGCTTCAATCTCTCAAGCTCCTCCATTCTTCTCGCACCTGTGCATGTGGTTCCATAATGAATCTACGAAGCAAAAGAATTGGCGAAACTTTTCCAATGTGGCGATGTTCAACAAAAAAGTGTCGCAAAGAAAGGGGATTTCTCGTCGGAACGTTCTTTGAAGGAACTCATCTCTCGCTCAAAGAGGTATTTTTGAATTCCGTCACTTCACCGTCAATCACTCAGTCAATTTCGTCAATCCGGAGACTGGAGCGCACACTCAGACGATCGAATCAACATGGCAGAAGTTCAAGAGAAGGCACAAGCTAGAATATGGCACACATCGTTCTGTTTTTAAAAGTTATGTCTCAGATTTTGTTTGGCGTCGAAAGTTCAGTGGAAATGATAGTATGTTTTATTTATGGTCTCAGATTGTTGAACTGTATGTATGTGAATAAATAAAATATGTTTGTCGCAACATAGAAACCGATAAACCCAAAAACTGGGGGTGGGGTGTAAACCGAATTAGTACCGTTTTTTTTAATTAAAGTACTTTAATTTTTTATTAAACTTCCTACTAACTTCCTATACGCATCGCCTATAAGGACACAGGTGGATGTTTTCAGAATACACACTCTAACTTCATACTAACTTTTTCTCTGTTTGATAGCTCAAATGAAAGCCTAGAGTCTTAGCTACATTTTGGTGTATGAAACTTGCGACTTCTAGAAAAAAGTCAGAAATTTTCAGTGAAACCAGTCAAAGAAAAACTCCAAAAACCATCGATTTTCGAAAATTTGGCCTATTTTAGCCTGGTTACAAGCTCCGGTAGGTGTGAAAGCCTGTGCTGATAGTCTTATTGGGTAGCCAAGAGTGTGATGATAATTTTGACATCAAACTTGTAAATAAAAGGATAAAAATATGGTTTACAGCCAGTGGTAGTCGAATCTGTGACCTAAGGCGATGCGTATACGAAGTTCCCACCCCCCCCCCCTTTAAGGGCAACCGGACAAAAGCCCTTTTAAAAACTTTTTGTCGTGCGACTAAAGCCCTTTTTTGATTTTTCGTCGGGCGACAAAAGCCCTTTTTCAGTTATTTTGTCGGGCGACAAAAGTCCCTTTTCTCATTTTAATTTGCTTTAACACTCCGCCTGTCCGGCTTGATCCATTCATTCAATTTAATCGATTCATCCAGTTGTTTTCATTTATTTGGTTGTTTAAATTTTGGTTGTCAACCTCAAGTAATCTTTAATTGCTACAAACAAGGTGGACCGGCGCCTTACAGGCGCTATTATGTTCTTTTTTCAATGTGCCTCGATTCAGGTGGAAAATGCTTCTAGTCATACTCATGTACTACTATGGACATAATTTCTTTATAATCATGGACGTCTATGTAGTTCGGCTAGTAAAATTGTGAGCCTCACACTTGGTTTTTACCTCACACTTAGTGTGATTTTGTCGAATATTATTTCGAACTGAAGTGTTTGACCATTCAATAGATAGAGAAATATCTCAGGTACAAAACGGTATAAAAATTTCTAATATACGAAAACAAAAAATATGAAAAAATGTATGTGAAGTTAGTGTGAGGCAAAAGTGTGAGTGTGAGTTTCGAAAACACTGCCTATGGGTCACGTGTTTCAAAGGTCGATTGAACCACTTTTTAGATTTGGGAAAAAAATCTGAAAAAGCCATCGTGTTCTCCATGAAATTCTGCTTCAGAAATAGCAAAAGTCACACATGAGGCTCGGAGTGTTAAATACTTGACCTTACTAATTTCAAATCGCTTGTGTCAGATTCTTTTGCAGAATTCCAAGCTTTGTGTTAGCGCGCATTCAAAAGTTAATTTATTTTCTTGCGCGTTTGCTGAGTATATGATGCTCTTTGAAGACAGACTCTTTAATCACTTGGTGATGTTTTGCAACAAAAAAGTAAATTGAGCACGTTTCACGCACAGTTGTTATTTCTTATTTAATTACATGCCATTGAATTCAAAACTGCGAAAAGAGGGGGTAATCGAACGACACCCAACTGGCAGGACTCCCCAACTGGCAGCACCCAACTGGCAGGACTCCCAACTGGCAGCACCCAACTGGCAAGACTCCCAACTGGCAGCACCCAACTGGCAGGACTCCCAACTGGCAGTACCCAACTGGCAGGACTCCCAACTGGCAACACCCAACTGGCAGCCAAATTTTTCCTATATTTCCTAGACAAACAAATCATTTTAAACTAGTAACGCTAGAGTTGACCCAAAACTGCGGTTCCGGTTTACCAGTCCTTTTTCGGATCCCGATTCCGGTTTCTGTCCTCATCCAAATATCAATTTTAAGCCTAACTCTATCATGATTTTGCTCTTTCTTGGCTGACTTCAAACGCATATTTTCAACTTTTGGAGCTAATTTTTGTGTTAAATACCAAAATAAACAAACACATGTAAAGCTGCAGCGATTAGTTTCAATAATACGTTTTTGAGACTCCGGTTTTGGTTTCGGCATAAATAAAATTCCGATTCCGGCTGCGGTTTTTACAAAACTCAAATCCCGATTCCGCTGTTAGCAAAAGTCAAATTCTGGTTCCGGTCCAAATATCGATTTCGAGACAACACTAAGTAACACTATGTTATAGTAACACTAAGTCAAAATGTAAAACAAAACATTAATTCTCACGTAAAATCGTAGAGGGAGTTGGGTTTGATAGTACTAAAATTTCGATTTCACACACGCGTACCCGAAAAAAAATTCAGACCAGCGAGGGGGATATCCACCTACTCGAAGATACCTACCCCAGAATATTGAGGTACATACCCCAGTCAAGACTACAAAATTAAAAAAAGGCTGCCATTTGGGAGTCCTGCCAGTTGGGTGCTGCCAGTTGGGAGTCCTGCCAGTTGGGTGCTGCCAGTTGGGAGTCCTGCCAGTTGGGTGCTGCCAGTTGGGAGTCCTGCCAGTTGGGTGCTGCCAGTTGGGAATCCTGCCAGTTGGGATTTTACCGGGGTAATCGTCTCATTTTAGCGCGAGAGGGTGAATTGTGATTTTTAATGCGTGGGGTGAAACTTCCTGTTTTATTGGAGGGGGTGAATCGTCCCGTTTTACTGCGAGCGGGTGAATTGTTCCTTTTTATTGAGAGGGGGTGAATCGTCCCATTTTACTGCAAGTAGTGAATCGTCCCAGGGGGTGAATCGGCGAGGGGGTGAATTGTCCGTGTCCTCCTTCACGGAAAAATGAGGTCCAGTGGAAAACCACTAAATGACCACTGGCCAACCAGTAACTCCCATTGCAATGCCAGAAAGTCTGAAATTCCAGTGGATTGCCTCTGGCATTCCATGTGGTATATTGCTCATTTAGGGGCTAGTTAGTGGAATCCGTAAATTTACCACTGGAATTCCAGTGGCAATCCACTGGATATATTGATACAAGTGGCAATTTGGTGGAAATCCACTAATTTACCACTGGAATTCTACTGGTAATCCACTGGAATTTTGCGACTTACTGGCATTCCAGTGGGAATTTTGTTGGTATTTTTGTTGATATCGACGCGTTTGGGTAAATCGCATTTGGGCCTTCCACATTTGGGCCCTAATTTTAGAACCCTGTATTTTCAATTCAGTTTTTTGTTTGTGTTATTTTGCTTTTGTTTTGTCATTTCTTCTATTAATAAAGTTCGGAACCCAGATGGTATAACCCAAATAGTAGTCACTAGGAGATGGTAACCATGTGGTGTTGCTGAAGTACTCGGTATGACCAAGGTAGTGACCCACCTCCCAACATGGTCTGATCCACTTTCTCACATAGTCTCATCCACTTAAAAAACGGTTTAATATACTAAGCACTATCAAGTGTGTAACACAAACTCAGTCACAGCATTCAAGTGCCACCTCCTAGGTCCCGCCATTTTAGTGACCGGAGTGCTTCGACCTGGGTACCATCAGAGCCGAAACTTCAACTTTCGCAAGAGAATTTGGTTTAGTTTGCTTAATGTTAGCGATAAGGAGGGAAGCAGAAGTAATCATCTTCATGGCTGTGACGAAAGCTGCGGTTATGGGCACAAATATCTAAGTTCTTCTAACTGGGTACCGCCACTTGTATACTACTTCAGTGCCACTACCTAGGCGCTTCCAGCTCAGTACCGACACCTAGTTATTAGTTTAGTTATGGTACCACCACCTGAGTACTACTTTGTCAGTACTAATACCTCCGTACTACCACCAGAACACCCAACGGAGTGTACTCAGCCTGAGCGGTAGGACGGCCCGGAATCAATTATGTTTCAATGTTTTTTGATGTTAGCTCAAACTTAATGTTAATCTATGTTTGATAGCTCAAATGAAAAACAGGGATACCGAAAAGAGGAGTATGGAGTAAAAAATTGCAGTCGCACCCAGGGAATATGAACCCGGGACAGGGAAGAGGGATTTGGAATTTTTCAAAATATTCGCATCTCGATGTGTACCCACCTTCAATCCCAAAGACCAAAGAAGGGGGGGGGGTGCACTACGTTTCACCGTCACTGTTTTCACCGTTCACTTTTTCACCGTCACTATTTTCACCGTCACTATTTTCACCGTCACCTATTTTCACCGTCACTATTTTCACCGTCGCCTATTTTCACCGTCACTATTTTCACCGTCACCTAAATTCACCGTCACTATTTTCACCGTCACCTAAATTCACCGTCACTATTTTCACCGTCACCTAAATTCACCGTCAGCATTTTAGGACCACTTTTAAGGTCTAAATTTTTCGAAATTTTCAAAATTTTTGGTACCAAATTGTAGCCCTGAATGTCAGCTACATTTTGGTACTACAATTTCTAAAAAAAACGAAAAATTTTAGTTCTAAACTTTAAAAGACGCTCACCCTGCGTTCTACCGTGATGAAAAAGTGTGAGATTGATTGGTTCCAAGGCCAAAATCGAAAAAAACTCGACGCTACTGTCATATACCACGCCCCCCCCCAAAAAGCTACTGCAATATACCCCCCCCCCCCCCATAATTTTTCAGGTACCTCAAAAACCATACTTTTTTTTGAAAAGTGGTAAAATTATTGCGTGTTGTCCCTGAGCCTGATGCCTAAGGGCTAAACCCAATTGGTGGGCTGAAGCCGTCCCAGCCCTTCTCCTCCTGAATAATATTTTGAAAAAACGAAAAAAGTTTTTCCAAAATTAGTGGCGTTTTGTTTATCTTGAATTGCACCAGAATGCAGTTTTTGAGAGGCCGTGTCAGGACAACAAGCATTTAAACAAGATTTATAAAATTGATTTAATTATTAAATCGATTTTTTACTCAGTTTCTGACGGAGGGGGCTGAAGCCGTAACCTCCCCCCTCCTGGCTACACCCCTGCATTTAACCACTTGACCTTATCGCAAACATGTATTATTGTCCAGTCAAGGCGTCTGATTGCTGTGCTAAGCGAATTTATTCCAATTAATTTATATCACTACTTGCTTTGCTGGCCAGCCGTTTATAGAAATGTATTTTTGTTAGTGTTTTGGCGAAAATACAATACGATCAAGGTGGTTTTGTCATAACTTTAAAACAATTAGGCCTAATCACAAAAAACAAGCAGAGTATTAACTTGTTCGCTGCGATTCTTAAACTTCCTTCATATGGGCATTATTTGGCATTAAAAAAGCTGCTGTATTCGGAACTGAATAAACACTAATTTTAACAATTTATAGCACTTAGACAATTATACCACTCAAATTAGTGATGTAAAGCTCAGAAAGCTGGTCAAAATTAGTGTAGCTCACATCTTTTTCGCTTGATTTTTTATTTTCATACTTGGCTGTAGGTCTATAATAAGACATAGATCGTATGATCCAAGATTTTGGCACGCTTTGTTTCGCCTGTAACTTTTTATATTTTGGTTATTTTTGAGCAACTTTTTTTTGTTCGAAAGCTGAGATTCCGTGAAACAAAATGATACCAGCGTTGCATGACATTGTTAAATGAACCACAACAAAAAAAACGCTTGACAAAATAACCAATTTTTTATAGAAAAGTTCAACTTTGTTGAACACTCGCATATGATTGCTCCACACTTTTTTCGTCAACTTGGATGCACTTTTCCAGTAGTCGGCGATAGACATTTATGAAGCGGCTTATCATCTCTTGCGGTAATTTCTCAAATTCTTATTGAATCTACGCTTGCAGTTCACCGAAACTTTTCGAATAAGTCCGCAAGATTTTGAAGTTGATGAAGCCCCACATAAAGAAGTCACATGGCTTTGGGTTAGGTGGACAGGGTGACCATGGAAAATTTGGTATGCCCCTACGTATCCTGCATCCTTCAAAATTACCGTTGAGCCACAAGCGCAAATTCACGGAGTGATGAGGATGAGCTCCATCCGGCATATCAGGTCTCCAAACATGGCCATTCTTGGAGACTCAGCCCTTACGAAGCACTTGTAACATTACCATCAAAACAGACTCACCCTACAATTCTTTGGCGTCTGATAGCTATCACCGACAACTAGAAAAGTGCATCGAAGTTGGCGAAAGAAGTGTGGGCAATCATATGCGAATGTTCAGTAAAGTTGAACTTTCCTATGAAAAATTGGTGACTTTGTTAAGTGTTTTTTGTTGTGGTTGAATAAAGAATGTTATGCAAATCAGGTGTCATTCCGTTTCCCGGAGTCTCAGCTTTCGAACAAAAAAAGGATTACTAAAAAATATTGCAAATATAAAAAGTTACAGGCAAAACAAAGCGTGCTGAAATCTTGGGTCATACGGTATAATATACATTTTGAGTCAGATAAACTGGTGCAGTTCTAAAATGTTTGTGTTCATGGCGACTTGCCAGGCCGATTTTCCAAAATTTTCGAAAATCACCTCCATGTATGATTTTTGCGTGTAACCATGAATTGTCCAACTCACATAATATAATTTTTTTCGGTTAAGTCACTTGCTGGGTTTGAGAAAAGACTCCATGCTTAGAGAGCTTACACACTTTACTATGCCAGATTCATAATGAGTCTCAAACCCGCTAAGAGTATTATTTTCTGTGCAGTGTTGTCCACATGACTCGCGCGAGCTACATGCAAGACAAAAATCGCATGAAAAATGAGCCACATGGCTAGCGAGCAGCTCACGTGTTTTAAAAATTGAGTTGTGTCTGTGATTAAATTAATGTTTCTGTGATTAAATTAATGGATAAAACGGAAATATGCCACGTTCTGGAGAAAAACTGCCACGCTTTGTGAAAAAGTGCCACGTTTTAGTGAAAAACTGCCACGCTTTTTGAAAAAGTGCCACGTTTTAGTGAAAAACTGCCACGCTTTGTGAAAAAGTGCCACGTTTTAGTGAAAAACTGCCACGCTTTGTGAAAAAGTGCCACGTTTTAGTGAAAAACTGCCACGCTTTTTGAAAAAGTGCCACGTTTTAGTGAAAAACTGCCACGCTTTGTGAAAAGTGCCACGTTTTAGTGAAAAACTGCCACGCTTTTTGAAAAAGTGCCACGCTTTGTGAAAAAGTGCCACGTTTTTGTGAAAATGTGCCACGTTTTCTGATAATAAGGTTTCTTAGATAAATCAATGATTTACACCTGAAATTTTGAAGATTACCATTAGCTCGCTATTGATATGTCCTTGGAAACAAAGCGACCAATAAAATCAGGCATATCTGTGCAAAACTAGGCAAATTAAAAAAAACGTGGCACTTTTTCACAAAAACGTGGCATTTTTACGTATCGTCCTTAAATTAATTAAATAAAAGTTACGTTCGGAAATTGGTATGAAAAATTTATTTGAATTGTATATTTTTTTTGCACCAGTTTTTGTGACTCACCCTGTGAATAATCAAATTTTTGCAAAAAAATCTTACCGCTGAAAAATTTGGTCACTTTTCAATGGTGTTTTCAAAAAAATTCCATCTTTATTCTGCTGATTTTCGAAAGATGAAGAAGGCAAACTGTCTCTGAGCTCATATTTTAGTGGAACCATTCTAACAGGAATGTCAGAGTGCTCAGACATCAGACCTTTCATGCGAATGGCTAAAAATTTCGAGAATTTCTTAATGAGTTCTTATTGTATAGACCTGAGCCAATCAAGGGATGATTAGGCATCAGGAATGAAGCCTAAAATTATTGAAAAAACTATATATTTAAACAATAAGATTAAAAAGACAGACCTCGGAATACAAAAGACCCTTGCGAGGATCGAACCCATCTGGTTTTTGTTCTGGAATTTGGTTGTAGCATTCATCTGCCATGTAAAGAGCTATCTAATATATATTAGCTTTTCTAGTGTCCGACATAGTGACCGCGCCATCCTACGCCGTCCTACGCCGTCCTAATTTTTCTCATCGCCGTCCTGCATTTAAACCATATTTTTTATTATGGACCGCTTTTTTTATTACAACATATAATCAGTTTTTATTTTTATACTTAATTTTCAGGCGACCGTCCATGTTTTCTTTCATTTTTATTTCAAAAAATGAGGCCGTCCTAATACAACCGACTTTTTCGGCCCCATTTTTTTTAAATG
Organism: Ditylenchus dipsaci; assembly: GCA_004194705.1. Lineage (NCBI taxonomy): Eukaryota > Metazoa > Nematoda > Chromadorea > Rhabditida > Anguinidae > Ditylenchus > Ditylenchus dipsaci. The sequence continues at coordinate 14,803 of SADC01000380.1, forward strand.
AAGAAGTGAGGAAACATGGACGGTCGCCTAAAAATAAAGTGTGAAAATAAAAACTGATCGCATGATGTAAAAATGAAAAAAGCTGTCCGTAATGAAAAATATGGTTAAAACGCAGGACGGCGACTGAAAAAAATAGGACGGCGAAGGACGGTGCGGTCACTATGGTGTCCGAACTCAATAATAAAGACTCAACCCAATAAAGATAGAAAATCTATTACAGTCAAATTTCTGTCCAAAATGAAATTTCCTTCGAAATCATCGTCATCTTCTCCCAACTTAAAAATGGTTTTGTTTTTTTGTCATTGTCATTCTTAACTGACCGGATTTAACAAGGCCTCTGCAACTTTGAGCCAACCCTGATTTCAATTATTGATTTTTATAAAAAAAAATTAAAAAATGACCATATAAAAATAAATTGCAGCACAGTCATAAATGGAAAGTATAAGTCAAACTAAATACAAAAAAAAGTTCACTTGATTTGGTTTGGAAGTACTAACCACATTTCTGTGTTTAGCAGTTTCGTTGATCACAAATTGTCGAGATACGCAGCAGATCAAGAAATAAACTCGAATTGTGAGAAATACTACCTCAAATTTTTTGTATTTTATACCCGTAAAAATAAGATATAAAACTTGTGGATAGGCGATTGGTACAGGCACCTAAAATATATTTAAATTCTTGTAATAGAGGGATAATTTATTCTATAAAAGTAATACCCAGTCGTAATTACACAACGTCTAAATGGTGCATACTTCCTTAAATTCGGCTGTTCAATTTGACTTACTTGAAGTTTTAGTTTGAAGTCGAAAATAGTGTTCATAATTGCAACCATGGAAGGGTCACTGGAAATTTTGCCAGTTTCTCTCATCTTCACGACCTAAAGTATCAGGTATAAAATTGTCGAATGAGGCGCTCCATTTCGAATTTTTCATTCGAAAATTTGAAGATTTTCAAATTTAGAGCGGAAATTTCGAATTTCAAGCGCTCGAAAAAAATTAGTCATAGTTTGAAACTTGCAGCACTCAAAAAGCATGTAATCGATCATCTGTAGTCTGTTCTAGATGGTTTTAATAAATTTATATATACAAACCCCCATATAGAGGCAGCAAAGTCGCTAAAAATTGAATTTTGAAGGTGTTGAATCAAACGCTTAATTCAAAGAATTTCGAATATCGAGTCGAGCGCTCGACAACCCTAATAAGTTATATCGAGATATTGTAAAAAGGGGATGAGGCAAACTAACAAGAGCACAAGCCCAATTGATTGGCATCCAATATTTTCCATACCCATTTGATATTTTGTCCATCATTTCGCGTTCGTGAACTTGCAGGAAGCCTGATAATTAGTTTTTCACAAAATAGAATTAGTGAAACAGTCCTGTAAATGGACCTGCTTCAACTAAAGATACAATGTTTTATGAATTACTAAAATACGAGGTGAAAAACCTATGGAGTTGAGTGTAGGAAACCGTTTACGCACTTTGATTGAGGTGTCTCGAAGGACCAAGACTTGTGTCAAGCACAAGTAGCGCAGAATATTGCGTCTTACCATCACAGTGTCTGCATCAAAGCCTACAAAAAATTTCATATATATAAAGCGAGAAAAATCTTACCTTGAACAAAACTGCACACGATAAAAGCGGCACTAAATATTTCATTTGCCAAACAATACACCTTTTTAGCATAGCTTAATGATTCTAGTAGAAGCCCTCTCTCTAATAATTATCCCACCTGCCCCCAAATTTCGAGTTCAGGCCATTTTTAATATCCAATATGTTTCGGGGGTTGAAAAATGGAAATCATGGGCTCTTATTAGAAACATTACGGTATGTTAGTCCATTTGTTGACACTTTTAATCGAAATTTCATTTTATCTGACTATTTGTTTTGGGGTATCGACGTTAGGCACCCTTTTTTCCATTCTGGAACTACCCTGTGTTCTAACTACTTAGGCCTTAGGCTTAGGGGTAGGTCAGCGAATGTTAGGACAAACTAATGAATGCCTGGCGCACTTTTTCCTGGTGATCTGGGACTGTGACTAATTTTGGGGTGCTTTTTCATGAGCTTTTATAAAAAAAGAGATTTAGGCCAAATGGGAAAAAAGTAACTAACGTCAACGCACCATTTTTTTACATTTTTGAAAAAATATTTGGTACTTGTCATTTAGGGGCGCATTCTATAATTTTTCGTTTAGCATGTTTAACATTTTCCTAAGCACTTTTTATGGAAAGTCTACTTTTTTGAGAGAAAAAATTGATCAGAATTGCTTTTGCCTTAGAGGACCAAGGTAAATCAAGGTTGTGGTCAAATTTCGGTGAAAAAAATGTTTTGTGTAGCAAAATGTCAAAAATATCAGGGTGTCACTAAATCAAAGCTCGACTGCACACCGTATTTTTATAAAAAGGTCTCTGGGATTCATTTTTGGATGCCCTCTAGGAGGCATTTAATCAGGATGTTGGGATCTGTTGAAATGTCAGCAGTACATAAATGGTGAAAAGGTATTTTTTGATTTCACAGTAGAAAGTTCTGTTAATAACTCCGAGTTTTTCACTCAAATAAATTTGTCGAACAACTTGTTTCCCAGAGCATGCTAGATTTACAGAAAACATTAATAAATCACTTGTCGACGAAGCCGATGTTTGCAAATATGTCTCTCCATCTGTCAACAACAATTTTAACGAAGAATCCAAGCATAAAGGTCAACTAAATATAAAATCATTAATTTTTAATTACAGTGGACATTCGATACAGCGCGACCGCTTGGAACCGATCAAAGGTAAATTTATATAAGTCAATTTATTTATATTTATATATCAATTTATATTTGACTGATTTCCTTTTGGTGCAATCGCTCTTAGGGTCACGTTATATCAAGTTATATCGAGAATTGGCTGCATGTTCGATTAATTCGGCCGGTAGGCCAGGGCAATGACAATCTCGCCTGACAACAAATAAAAAAGAGACAATGTCGCCTGACATTTTCTTTAAAAAAATATTTTGTCGCGCAACATTTTTTCCTACAAAAATATCTTGTCGCGCGACAAATTCTTTTTAAAATGGACAATGTCCGGGCGCCATTTCAAATGTAGCATCAAAAGTTTGAATTAAAGTGAGCTTACAGGTAAGTAATCGGTTGTCTGTAAAATGTTAGCATAATATAAACTATGATCTCTCAAAAATAAAAAACGACTGACAGAGTAAGTGTAGTTAGCAAGTTCAGCAAAAAATCTAAACCCGCATAAGTAAATTAACCCAAAATTAGAAAAATAAACCTTTGCTGGGTGACACTCATCATAAAACGATAATAAAAGAAAATAATATAGTAAATTGCCAGCCAAATGAGCAATTCTGTCAGGACTGACTTCCAAATAGAGCCCCTCCATCGGAAAATAATTCGTATAAAACTCCAGCTTTTGCTTGATGCTATTTCATACCTGCATGTTGCAAAGGAATTAACTTTAGCAAAATTGTTGGACTTACATGTACGAAATAGTCATCTTAAATTTTTCGCCAAACAAAATTTGCAACCTAGAATTTTACTTGCAGACAAATAAAACAAAGTTGAATATTATAAAAAACACAGTTGACTGATGCTACTTTTGCCTTTTCAAGTAAAAAATGATTGCTTCTTGAAGACACAGCACAATAAATGAAGTGGAGGGAAAAGATCGAATTGCAATTGTGTTTGTTTGACTGCTTTGTTCTACCTGAAGCTTACCTGAACTTAAATACCTTAAGAGCATATTTTTTTATTAACTCGAATATTTCTTAGATTACCGAGAAGTAAACTTTACTTCTTTATTCTTAACTCTGCAATTACACACATTCTTTTTCCGAAGCTTACCTTCTTTCATAGAAAAAATTTTGAAGAACAGTTTGAATTTTTTAAATTTTTTTTGTTAGCTAGATCTTTTTTTATTCGATAGAAGAGAGCATAGGCAAGAGAATAGTCCCAAACATGTAGTTTTTTGATTATGTTTTTGTTTTTCGCTGTCTGCACAAATTCTTACTTTACTTTTGCTTGTTTTGCTTGGGGGGGGGCTTTCGAGGGTGTACCAGAAATTGTTGTTCTCCATTGGGAAAAGCTTACCACCTTACTATAAGAACTCTAATAATACACAATGTGTATTACACATCATAAACGATTAGATGAGGAGAGGACAAAGCGAAAGGTGGAAAAAGTTTAATTTTATCCGAATAATTGTGAGGACATAGTAAAAAGGATTGCAAAAACCGTTCTAATAGATGGTTTCAGCAAAAAAAAATTCATGACCATTTGAAATTTGCCGAGTTTTTGGCTCACTCTGTTTTTATAATTTTATTCAGTTTTTTTCTAATCTATCCTGTTATACTTACTCTGAAGATTATTTAACAATCTATCCTAATTATTTACCTACTGAATGGAATTAATTCGAATATTTGTTGAGCTCAAAACTGGCAAAGTCTTCCAACGAAAGTTGATTGGCGAAGTGTTTCTTTTATATTTGCATTTATAGAATTTGTGGATTGATCAAACCTATGTTCTCTAGGAAACATCTTTAAAACGTCTTAATGCCGTGATTGCTCAATTAATGCATGCATGTCGGCTGGAGAAACTTATCTCTGCTTTTTCGAACAAGCACTTAACTACCGAAAAATCTATTAATTTAAACAAGGCACATGCAAATGAGCTTTTGGCAAACAAGTGTGCTGCGGGCAAGCACAACCGCAGATTTCGAAGACAACCACTCAAACGAGTGCCGGAACTGGAAGTTGACGATCAAAACACTTCACATTGTACAGCCAATCCACTTGTAAATAGTAGACTTGAAGTTGACCCTGACGTGCCTTCTACCTCAGCTTATTTACAGCAGGTCAAATTTTTAAACTTTGTATAAATGCTAAGTTTAAACATTTATGCTTTTACAGGTGCTCTCGCCGAGGACATGTTCACCTTCACCAACTTCTGGTAAATCAAATGGCTAAGCATTGAATTTTGGCAAAAGCTTAGAATATAAAACCAATTATACCCTGCCAATTATACCCAAGTTTAACTTAAGACATCGAAAAGTACCATGCTGTGTCATGCTCGTAACATGATAAAAATTACAAAATTTCTTTAAAAAAGGACCTAAAAATGAGATGAAATAAAAAAAAATTTCTAGTGTCTTGTTTTCAATTGTGCTTTAATTTTTAAGTCATTTAATAAGAAATTCACTAAATGGGATATTTACGTCCCTGATCTAACTTTTCATTCTGTTCAAGTTTGTCTGAGATCTCAACAACGAGTTTCCATGAAAATACGGCTAGGGGAACACTGCGCTATACGAAAATCGCCAAATGTTGGTTTTCCCACAACGAAAATTGCGTTATCGAAATTTGTCAAAACGAAAATTGCGCCATCGAGAGTCACCATGTGGTAAAGCCTTTTCCCCAAAAAATAAAAAGCACCACCGCCTCCGCCGGGGTTTTTTTAAATGAGCGTCCCGCCGGCATTTTAGAAATTTCGCCGCCGGCGGAGCGCCTGCCGTCGGCGCTTTAAAAGTACCAATTTTTCCCGGCGCCCGTGCAAGTATGGCTGTAGGGTTAAAGTGAGCCGTCCACCAGGGTAAAAACTTGCGTAAATTTGGGAGCAATTTTGAAGTAAATTACTGTAATAAATCAGGGTTAAAATTTCACGTTCTTTTAAAATTCGTTAGTAAGTTGAAAAAAGATTTATGGTTAACAGCAGGCAAGCTCTGCTTGTTATTTGCCTAAAAAGTTGATTTTTAAATGAGAAGTCCTACTTTTATTGTCCTCAACTTTAAACACTCCATTGTGCATATGAGAAATATGCAGGATTTGGTTGCTCTGACGCATCAAATATTCATATCTTTTCAACACTACCGTATACTAGTAGTAGCTTTGACCCTGCTTTCCTCAAAGTTTCAATGTTTGCCTGCCCATTATTTTGCTTTAGCTGTTTTACCGATTTCAAGTTGTTCTAAAAGCTAGTTCATAGTCTGTTAATTTATATAGGATGAAATTTGGAGCGATTAATCGTGGGTGGAGTTTCTTTGGTAAGCTATTACTAAACAAATAGCCCTCATAATTTTAACTAATCTTTCATTTAGTCTTTAATTATTAAAAAAAGTACTATAGAACAATCGACGCTAGTAGCGAATACCCCTCCCGCAACGATTTTCACTTTTTTTACTTTAGTAAAAAGTACCCAAATTTATGTCCCAGACCCCGGAAAATATGCGTAAACTCTTTATTAGTCACAACTTCCGTACGCTGGCCTACCCCAAGCGTGAGGGCTAAGCCTAAACTTGTTGTTTGCAAGGGTAGTTACAGCAATTTTTAAAGGTCGGATGCTTGGGGGGGGGGGTATTCGCTACTAGCGCCGAACAATCGAAGGTGGCATACCATCCATGACCTCAAATGTCCATTTATTGTACATTTTTCAGTAGGAAAACACCCTTTTAGGTCAATATAAATTGTATAAACAGGACGCTACTTTTTTGTCTAACACAATTTTTTGTAGGCGATAGAAAAATAGAAAACCCGTTGAAAAAATTTAGAGGGTTGTGTGAGTGTGAGGAATCAAATTTTTAACCCTTAAAAATCTCTGATTACCAAAAACGCACATCTAATTTCACTTATTTTAAAAATTCTTTAGAATTTATATCTAAGAAATTTTATTTTAGACACGGCAATTATTGCAGTTATTTAAACAAGATAAGACGTAATTACATTTGGAGTGTCTGGCTCGTTAAAACTTCAATCAAAGTTACCTTCATAATCTCTTCCATCCATAAATACGTGGGAAAAATAGATTATTTATCCAAAGAAAAAGCAAATTAACTTAAACTTTACAAATTACAATTTTCATCCCTGATTGAAGCGAAACCTCGATATAACAAGATAAATCAAACCCCCTGGTATTACAACATTTGATAGATGCTTATTTAGCTCGCGATCATGTAAACTGACTCACAGTTTACTCTGAATTCAATAAACATTATTACTGTTTTCCACAGGGGTCCATTTTTATTTCGGTTTGACTGTAAAAAATTTTACAGTTTTTTTAACATTTTTTTCTAATTACTGGCTGGTTTAGATTATAAAAATGGGATGCTAAAAAAACACCCTATTTACACATACAATAATCTTTTAAGGACCGGTATCAAGCAACGACGGGATGGTAGATCCGTCAAGGTCCGGCCCAGCATCTAGCAACAGTCTAGAACCATCCACAGCTGCACTTTTTGCGGTGTCTTCATCTACCAATGGGTTCTCCTCGCTGGTCGTCGCGCCTTCTACTATTGCTGGTTTAAGTAGTAGTGGTGTGTCAAATGGACATATTGACACCTTAGGCTCTACAGTCAACAGCGGTGTAGGGTAGGACTTAAAAGTTTGATTTAGACTGTGGTTTATGGCTTTTTTTCAGCCACCCGGATGCTTCACTAATCATGGTCAAGGCTGGAAATACCAACAACAGTAGGTTCGGCAACCCCCATCATGCTTTAGGTCCTACAAACTCTTGTATCAAGCTGGAGTTGGGTTCGCAAGAGTAAGCCCTTATTTACTAATGTACTGGGTATAAAGGAAATGCTCACAAATACATACCTGGGACACAAATCACTTACAAATTACTACCAATGCATAATTATTAAAATGTTAAAATTTTCAACCCAGCTAATTGATCAATTTAGAGGCAATATCCCGAACAATAGCAGTATGGTTTCTACTACCCACCACACCAACAATTCCAGAGCGTGTATTTCTTCAGCCTATGCCTATGCTGCAGCTGCCAACTTCGCCGAATTTCTGTCAGGCAATGGAGCCTTATGCGGCAATTCCCTATCAGCCGCTGCAGCTGCAGTAGCAAGCATGGACCAAAACGCTAGTAGTACCTATCCTACACACTCCCTTGGCTTGTAAGTCTATTCCTAGTTAATAATATGTTGGATGATGTGGTAGTGCTGCTGCTACTGCTTTATTGTATTATCTTCTACTCCCCATCCATATTAAGGAATTTGGCACTAAATTAGTTTATTCTTCCTCAACCCACACCTGCCTTCTTTTTCGGGTAGAAAAGAAGTAAATAAATAGAGGTGGATTAGTGCTAGAAACCTTCAGGTATTTTCGGATTGGAAGAAACCAATGAGCCGTTAAGGGCACGTGTTGTTTAAGAGAATGTATTGAATAGTCTCAAAATCACTTGAATTTCTGAGGCTGCCAAATATTTCTTTTTGTAAAAAGTGTCGGGAGTGTCCCTTAGGAAGACTTTTAATTGGCTACTTCTAGGTACCTAGTCTTCTGCGTTGGTTCAGATTTATCAGTTTTATGGGCCTATTTTAACTTCATCTACAGTCAAACCTCTATATACAGGGATGATATATGTACTTTTTAAAAAGATTTGTACTTTTTTGGGACCCCAAATCTTTTTTATTTTTGAAGTTTTTAGTCAAAATCTTTTTTTTCGCTCCAAAATAGCAATAAGCACTGGATAAAATTGCACTTTTTGACGAAAAATGACCAAATTGTACTTTTTTGACCAAATGTACTTTTTTTCGAAATTTTGAGATATCATCCCTGTCTATATAGCATCCCACAAGGACCGCCCTGCCCGGATGCAATGTAGAGGTGGACGCAATATAGAGGGTCGATTATAGGTAATTTCTTTGCAGGCCAACCAAACCAAAAAAAAAAAGCGGATGCAATAAAGAGGTGGATGCAATGTAGAGGGTTGCTATATAGAGGTTTGACTGTATATAAAAATACTGCCTTTATGGGCTGGACGCTGATTACTCAACTTTTTGTGGGCAGCTTGTCGTTTATGTGAAATAGCAAATTACAGTGGTCATTTTAACACATTTCAACCCTAGCAGTGGTTTAAAAATAAGTGACTTTAGCTTTTTGGGAGGTTTTTGTTCAAATAGTCGGGTAATAAACAAATTATTATGACATTTATTAGCCCTGGTTATATAGTTTCTTTGATATATAGTAATCTGAAAAAAATTTAATTTATTGCTATTTTTAAATTAAGAAGAAACCGTATTCTCTCTAACAGAACGAGCCTCTCTAAGAGAACGCCACCCCTTGGGCCCAAAACTAGGGCGTAAAACACGTTTTATTGCAATTAAAGACAAAGTCAAAACTTTTTGAAGGTTGAAGAGACGGAGAGGAATGTGGTGATTGTTTTTCGGGTCATGTATCTAACTTATGAGTGAAATTCTCATTTTTTTAAATTTCGAAGTTCATATCCATGCATATGTGTTGTTTGCCTATATAAATACTCTCTGGAAGCTTTTTAATTGCTAGCTGTGCCACATTGGCCAATATGTGGATTAGTAGAGTAATAGCAGGTTAAAAGTAATCCTGCAAACCCCATTTATGAGAGTGTAGCTGCAAAAATAAATAAATGGGCGAATCATTATTTCCCTTCCCAGATTGGTTGTGAATTCAAGCGAAAGGTATAAGCATAGCCATATTTTCCAAAATAAATTGCAATTCAGAGCTATAACCTCCGAAAATTCTTGAATTTTTTTGTAAAACCTTAAAAAGTGAAAAGAGCTTCAATAAATCTTTGGTAAAAAAGAATTTAGTAGAGGGATAAGCAGTTGCTGTTGGTGGTGGTCTATCATCAAGCAGGCATGCCGCTTGCCCTCTCATTATTATCTGAAATTGGTTGCCCACCTGACGAGGCAACCAATTTGGTGTGTGCCAGAACAAAGAAGAAAAGCAACCAAAAAAGCAGTGGCAACAGAAGGTTAATTGATTCACAATGGCTAAAAAAAGGAAAAGGCCATGTTTTGGAGTGATTTGACAAAAATAGAGAGATGTTTTCAAGAAAATATATTTCATGTTTATCACCCGATTTTCAGCTTCCTTTTAGGTACAGTCGAGTCTCAATTTAACGACTTACGTCGAAATTTAATATTTTAACATCCAAATTTTGACGTTACTGTCATATAAAACCCTTACCAAAGTGTCTTAAGCCACCGATTTCCTAATTTTTCCAGGGTTGGTTGGCTATATGACACTAGCCCTTTGGAAGGTGCGAGTATATGACGCTAGTTCCCAATTTTAGATCTGTTTAATTACAATTTTTCAATTTCTTGGATAAGACTTAATTTTGGAGTAGAAATGAAATTTGAGCTAAAAAAGTATCTCACCTCAGCATGTGGTCTAATTTTTCTCAGGTTCGTTTAATTGAGAGCCGACAGTACTTTAAATAAAGCGAAAAAATCGGGTTGACAACTATGAAATATAAGTATTCTTATAATCTTCTATTCTCGTCAAAGCGACTGTAATTGCCAATAGTTTGGAACAATACCTACATGAACAGTCACGAAAAACATGTGGCAGAAAACAAAACCAGCGTTGTTTCTACAGGTCACTGCGCTCTTTTATTCTAATCAAAGGGAGGCAAATTGGGCTGGGGGAAAGAAACGGAAACGACATATGGAGCTAGACATTTTCGAATGTTTCAGCAAATCCAAGCCAACAAATTATCTTCTTAAACCATACACCTTTTGAATAGACCGAACGCTTTATAACAAAATTATAAGATAATCAGCCAAAATGCAAGAGAAATTTATAGAGTAAGTATTTGGCTGATTTTAAAAAAGAATAGTTAAGAACAACAGATTCAAAATAGGATCTGATAGTTGAGCAGGGCTGCGGGCACTTATGCCGTTCCTTATGCCAAATTTCACACATTTGAATGCGCGCGGGACACTTTTTTATTTGTTGTTGTTTTTGAAATGAAGTTTCTAAGAATAAAATAGGGAACGTTTTATTATTAGTTTACTAAAAATATTCTTGAATATTTTCGCAATAATCGTGGTGTCCCGCGCGCATTCGAACGTGCGAAATTCTCGTTGTCGGCAACGGCTATGGTCTTTTAAGGAATTCGGATTTAAGAAGAAATTTTGGTGATAGGGGTGACTTTCTCAAAAGTTTTACTGTCAAAATTATCGGATTTTAATTTAAAAAAGTTCGGTCAGAAAGATATTTAATCAATTTGCCAATCTATTAAACAGTCTGAACAGAGTTTTGACTCAGCCAGTTCCACTAAAAAATAGCCTGTTGGTTAGTGAATATCTGACTGGTAGCAACAACAGTCTGATTAAGAATATAGCAGAAGTAGTGGTAGAGAAGAAATGTGAAAATAAATAATTTCCTGCTCCTTAGCCTCGTTTCCATGGCCAATCCTTCACAAAAAGGTCGTCCTGGAAACTAAAAAATAATGTTAAGTAGTAGTAGTATAGTAGCAGCCAAAAACACAACTTAAAACAGCCTACTCTTCCCCGAGCATTTATCCAGACCTAGCTACTCCTGCTAAGCCAATCTGATTTAGTAGCAACGGCAACAACTCCTATTCATTGAAATAATACCCAACCCCACCCATTTTTTGCAATCAAAGTGTTAGTTAGTTACTAGGAGACTGTCAACTCCAACCCATCAGCAGTCTCCACCGTTGTTGCTTGCCAACCCTCGGCCACATCCGTGACGATGGATATTTGAGGATAGCAACCCCCCTCCCCCTCCTTCAATTTTCCATGGCAATACAGGCGGTGGTGGTGCAATTTTGCTGGATGGCTTGGATGTGTAGACCAAGTTTTGAGATTTGTCTCTTATTTGCTTTCCAAACTGATCTAGGTAGCTTGTGGGGATATTGCCATCGCGACCAAAACCATACCAACATACCTCCCTCAACAGTCTATTGTGTTTGGGTGGAGGAGATATGGTTTAGGAGAGTTTGGTGGTTGTCGTGCCGACGGTTTCCAACGACGCCGTTTTTGGTGAAGGTGGAGTAGCCTAGCAAATTGCTGTTAATGTCCATCCATTTCATTCATTATTTCTAACAAGATCACCAAAGCCTACTTTTGCTGCTCTCTTTTAAGTTTTTATTTGCACTTACTACTGACTTTTGAGTTGTTCAAAAGTTTGAGGTGAAATTCTTGTGTTTTAATTTTTCTGATTCAACGAAATTCCAGATAACAATGCCAACACCGATATATTAGGGTCGGTTTTGGGTCTCGGCGTTTCGGCATATTTGCATATGTGGCATATGTTTCGGCATAGAAAGCATATTCCAGAATTTAGCTGGTCGAAAATTCTTTGAAATAGGGCTTATTATGTTGGGAAGCTTTTTAGAACGTGCAGAAATTTCTCTTTTAGCTTTTGGAAGAATTTCGAGGTGCAGTAAAAAATTCATCTGATTTGACTAGAAAAACAGAGTCCTGGACTCTAAATAGCTGCTTATTTTTAAAAATATATCTTTACAAAAGTCAGTCTAATTTTTCTAAAAGAGGAAAATCACAGCACTCTTCTGCTACCAAACGTGCTTTCGAAAGTGTTTTGTTGAAGATTTCTAATTCTTTTAGAGGCGGACTTTGATGGGACCTGTAATCAGTGCTGGCAATCCGCTCCGGCTCCGCTCCGGCTCCGCTCCGGCTCCGCTCCGGCTCCTAGCCGGAGCCAGATCCGGAGCGGAAAGTTTGTATAGACGGAGCCGGGAGCGAAATCCGGAGCACAAAATTTAAACTCCCGGAGCCATTTTGGAGCCACTTTTTGTTTATTTATTTACCCGAAAAGTTTGGATATAAAATCTACTGTCAAATAAAAAAATTGTGACAAAAAACTTCACTTATGGATTGTCTATATAATTAAACCCAAGTAAATGTTTGTCTCGCGACAGGAATCCTAATGTTAATTTGCTATGCCCTTAGTTTCCGGCTGTTATTGTTTCATCCGTTCTCCACCCTCCACCACCTAAACTTAAAAGGCTGCATTCGAGAGAAAGTGCTGCTGACGCTGGCCGGAGCTTTGATTGATTTGTGAGGGTTTGTGTGTTTGTTATTCCCAATCTACCATATTCTCTCCAATAGAACGCCATGGCGTTTTTTAACCTCCAAAATTTTTTTAGAATGCAATAAAAAATGGTTTACGCCCTAGTATTGACGCTAGAAGGTGGCGTTCTATTAGAGAGAATACGGTATTCGTTATCACTGTGTTCCTGTACTGTACTTATTGTCATATTTTTGTTCATATGGCTCATTCTATCAGTTATTTCGTTAACACTTTTTTGCACCGGAGCCAGAGCCGCTCTGCTCCCGCTCTGGATCCGGCTCCGCTCCGGCTCCGAGCCGGAGCCTTGCCCGGAGCGGAAAATTTGGCCTCCCGGAGCCGGGAGGCAGATCCGGAGCGAGAAATTTTGAAATACCAGCACTGCCTGTAATCATACTTTCTAAGTGAAATTTAAAAACCTTATATTTATCACGTCCGTTTACTTTTCGCTTCCGCGTCAATTACTTTGTTAAATTATTATTTTTGTTTTACCTTTTGACGGAAATATTATCCACCGCGCCGTCCAACACATGTCAAAAAGCAACAGAATTTTTTCTGGACGTTTTGTAAATCTAGGGTGGTCAATATGATAAAAACAAGTAATAAATTATTTAAAACAACTTTGAGCAGTTTTATTTCAAGACGCGCTAAGTTTTCGTACATTTATATAAACTAGTTATTTGATTAAATGGAGATTTTCTTAAGCGTAATTTGTAATTTTCAACCCTAAACCATCCTAAAAAGCCCTAACAGCTCAGACCACCACAAATCAGTGTTTACAGTGGTTTGGTGTGGTTCAGAGTGGCACGAACAGTAAATATAAATGCAGTGAAAAAAATTAAATGAAAAGTGAAAAAATAAAATAAATATCATTAAAAATAAATTTCATTTTCTATTTTCAAATGTTCAATAGTGCAGCTGAGAATTCATGTTCATTTTTTCATAAAAAATTTTCGCAAAATTTTCAAATGGTGCCGTTGGGCCCCGAGGATGACTATATTTATTACTTCCGTTTATTTTAAAGTAAAACTTGAGTAGTTTTTTCTTTTGTGTATCCCAATAAGACAAATCATAATTTAGTGTCTGTTTGCTTGCTTGCACCTAACCTAATAGTGGTATCCTCAATCCCTGTCCACTACCAATACCAACTACTATTTTAATTATCGCTAGTGTCCTCTTTAATTTGGCGTATACAAGGGATCTGGGGTGACCTTTACCGCTATCTCTTCCTGGATGCATTATTATCTCTTAATTTGTTTTGGCCTTTCCTCTGTTAAGTAGTGGTGGTGGTCATTGTGAAGGCCAATTTTGGGCACAATTCTTTTTTGAGAGCTTCCGTAAGCAATTGAATGAACACCAGCCAGATTTCCAAATCTTTTTGCTGCGAAAATGAGTTTGTGAATAGAGGGAGCATGCCAACCAGCTTCCGGCCATTTTCTTGGGCTTTTAGGGAGTTCTAGAACGAAAAAAGAAGGTTCCCTTCCGTGTCACCTGGCCTGCCAACAGATTGGTACTAACCATGTCCCATAAGCATTGATTGGGGCTTAAGTTGTTGTCAACTATAATCCTCTGGTTAAGCAGGCGAGAAATAGAGAGTTAACTGTAAAACACGTTAAGTATAAAAATAGAAAAATTCTTTAACTGTAAAATAGAGTTAACTGTAAAAATAGGATTGATTGCAAATCATAACCTGCAAACTAACTGTGAGTCTGTATAAAACTAAATTGTCTCTGAAAAAAACAGCATAAAAAGGGATATGGATGGTCTCAGAAAAATTTATCCATTCGGCCATACAGCCATTTTTCACGAATGGTACCTGGGTCCAAAACCTTTTTTTACAAACACCAAGAAATCTCTTATTAAAAAGTGCCTTTGCGTAATCCTTCAATCAACAACCCTGTAAGGCTGTCTAAAATTTCATGCAAGGTTTCTTCTGTGAGCAGCCTGCAAACAGGTGACTAGTCTAACTAATTATCTACCCTATAGTGAAACCTACCGTGCTTCCCTTCCCCATCCAAGTTAATGAGATCTTTCATCCATCCAGCAGTAGGCCATAAGAAGGTGTGTAATTTGGATAGCGGTAGCAGATGTGGTGGCAGGCAGACCTCCCTTCCACCTTCCAGTGGCTGGCCTCTAACCGTAGTGAGGGAAATGACCACCCCTATTCAAAGGTAGGAGGAGTCTATTGGTAGGCTAGTCAAAGCAATCCATACCTCTGATCTCATATTTTCCAAATGGTCGTGCAGCGTCGATCGAGTACCTCTTCCAGAAATCCCAAAACTGGAGAGGTGGTTTACTATGAAAGTTATGCCCAACAACACCACTATTTGGCAACAGCCCTAGGTGGGGATAACAAGCCTAGGTGATTGTGGTGGAAGAGTTAGATGTAATGACCCCCTTGCTGACAGCAGCTACTCCTAAAGTAGATTCTTCTTCTTGTTCATCCACTTCGTCAGCCTCTTCTTCTCAGCAACATCACTATTCAGGGGGTATACATCAGGGCTCACCAATTACTCTGATTCCCCTCATTCCCCTACAGTTAACAGACCCTTTGAAGTACATTTGCACCACCACCTTCAGCAGCAGCAACACTACCCTTCTGAGGAAGGGGGTGTAGTAAATGGCACATACGATGTGGTTGGAGGGGTGGATATGATTGATCTAAACACTAACTTTCCTTACAGACCTACACCAGCCGCCACTGCAGCCAACTATGCTAATTATGACGGAGCGGCAAATGGGCATCTACCTACCCATCCTCTGCTTACTATCAGGTGGGATTTTTTTCTCACATTTGGTTACTCTATTTTATCGAATGAAGCCCATATTGTCGAAACAGTTGGTAGCTATTTTACGGCTCAAGTATGTGGCAAGCCCTTTATGGAGACCAAGATGAAAAGTATAACTGACATCTAGAACTATGTTTTCCGTACTAGCAACACCAAGGAATTGTCAAGTGATTGGGCCGTGATAATTTACTACTACTAACTATTTTGATGAGACAAAGAGTGGGGCTGTATTAGAACAAATGTGGTTTGTTAAAGATTAGATAAGAAAATATTCCTAAAAAAATAAATGGTTAGATAGCATGAAATAAAATTAGCAGGAAAAATTCCTAAGTATGACTTAAAAGATAAGCAGTCTTAGCCAGGTTACAATACTCCAACTTCTTCCAAAAGCACTTTTATGTCTGCTTATTGAGTTTTCGCAACAGCTATGTGAATTCGTTCAAAATATTTTCCAAGAATGTTCTCGAAAAGCCGGATTTCTGCTTCCGCGCATTCTTTAAAACAAACAAAATTACCTGGAAAAGAAATGTATTTGTTGTAACTCCAAGCACCAACTGCCTTTCCATTTTCAATAGTAATCTAATTTAACTAGCAATCTGCTCAAAGTATATGTTCTAGTTTGTTTTCCCATTAGCAAGCATATCATAAGGGGTATTTATTAATTTGCTTCCCTTCCCATACGGTCTCTATGCCAACGGCGCAAGTGGGAAGCCGTTTAAGCCATTAGAGCAGCACTACTTGGATTCCCTCATTGATTCTCCAAATAACAAGATGCAAAAAAGAGAGTATAGAAAGAAATTTATACCACAAGCAGCTAATAAGCAGAGGTGTGGCAGCATCAGCAAGCCATGCCAGTCTACTAATCCATATAGCAGCGCAGGAATTAGTGTTGAAGTCACAACTTATCAAATCGATTCTATTGAGCAGCGATGGAATTGCCACCGTTTCTGGCGCATACCTCCTCCTCGTCCACCTTGCTGACCATATGTCCAAGTTCATCGAGTGAATCTCAGATGGTGGTTGGGTGGGCGATGCCTGAGGAAAAGGTCATGATGAGGAGCGTGCAGCAACAATCCGTGAATTGCCAAATGCCCTCTGGTCAGTGCACTATGTTGACTGTGGGCAATCATCATCAGGAGAAGTATATTATGATTAGAGGACCATCTGTTCCACCTGGTGGTTTTGTGGAACAGTCCAGTATGAGTGTGAGTTCATGTAAAAGTAGTGTTTTGTAGTTGTATCATTTTAGTGCGTAATCCTCGATACAACTCAGTCAATTTTTAATACCCTATTTTCTCTAAAAAGATGATCCTTTGATTCAAAACCATGTTCGTGCAAGGTTGCTAATTCAAATTTTGAAAAAAGTACATTTGGCCGAAAAAGTACAATTTGGTTATTTTTCGTCAAAATGCAAATTTATCCAATGCTTATTGATTTTTGAGCACCGAAAAAAATATTTTGACGTAAAACCTCAAAAATAAGAAAGATTTCGTGTCCCAAAAAAGTACAAATCTTTTTAAAAAGTACATTTCGATACCCTATATTTGCGGTATTTTGTTGTAACCCATTTTTTGCAGAGCATTCTCATACAAGTTAACATCCAAATTTAAGCCAGTTGAATGAGTCAAAATGAGTGGTAATGTTCTAAAAAGGGAAACAAAAAGTGAGTCAAAAACACAATGTCACAAACATAATTTTTCAATTTAGGGGACCGCCTTATTAGAGGAAATACGATATTTTTGACCTTAGTTTGTTATTTTTGCGATTTCGATCATGCTGTATCAACCTTCTTGCTGAATTTTTTTTACCAAAAACTCGTTTTAAAATTTCGAAATTGACAGTTTCTTAATATGCACGAGATAGAAGCAGTATTAGCCAATCAAACTTGAACAAGCTGTCTTAGAGTGTGTCGGTTCCTACATACCAAGGGCCCAAATTACTTCTGGTTGTGCACTCTCAACTTGCCCTCTACTTAAACACTCCCCTCTAGGCTAAACACATATTTACTCTTTGTTCGCCAAATTCCTTTTTATGCTGATTCACCTCCATTATATTGGCATGAAAAAATTTACCTATTGATTAAAAAATTGAAATTTTCAACACTATGTGGATGAGCGGTTTTGTAAATACATCCATCGCTTCTACCGCTGAATTATCTAAGCTTAAGATTAAAAAAGAAACTAAGGTATTTTTACTGGAGCCACAACAATCTTTTTGCTTCAAACGTAGTAGGGCTGATGAGGTGGATGGCTAGTTGGAGTTACGTTCTAATTAAGCAAAAATTTCAGCACTATCAGCCCATACAGTCTCCCATATCGCTTCATCAGCAGCAAAACAATGGAAACTATGTGCTACAATCTGGTCAGTCCAACTCTCCTCCAGGTTCCGGTGATGAAGACAATAATGGGAGTGGAGGCATGGGCCATACTGCTAGGACACCGCCTGAACGGTGGGTCTTTTTGGCTTTTACTTTCAGTTAAAAGTTCAAAGTTTGAAATTTGCAAAAATAAAATAAAACCAAAGACAGGTTTGGAGAAATATGGAAAAAATATATATGAAAACTATTCCAATTTCATGGCAATTAAAAATTTCTTCTTTGATTACATCTTGGATCTTCAAAAGGGTACTACTTAGAAAAACATCTATTTGCACTCTTGGATAAAACTAGAAGTCTAAATTTAAAAAAAACTTCAGGATAAAAACAAAATGATTTAAATTTTTCAAAACAATTTTTTTATAAAAAAAGAGCCCTGCCCAATTTGGCAAATTCCGAGTATGCTTTTTGAAGCAATTTTAAAATACCTCTTAAGAGCGATTTTTTCTAATTTTAGACCTGGACCCGTACCAAGAGTCCGATAGCGATTTTCAGAATTCCAGATTGTTACACTGATACCCTATTTACGATACGCTGAACACGATGGCACGCATCGATTTTCGGATTTTTCACTGACCTTTGAGATAATGGCCTTCGAATTCAAGCACTCGCAAACTTTTGGTTATTGAGGGCACTTTTCATGATGGTTATCTGAAGTGTGATATAGCATTCTAAAGCCCAGATGATGGGCATTCTAACGCCCCGGTCATGATTGCAAGATTCGGAACAACAGTGGTAATTATGAAAAATAGACCTTTTCAGAACTCGACTTTTTGTCATAAAGTCTATTTTTCTCAAAATTTTTGTCTAACGGACCAAACTAAATTTTATGCTATCAGAAAGCCCTATTCATCAGCTTCCAAACGATATATAGATTTCGTCAAGTTCGTCAATAAATTTCGTCAAGTAGTCGTCAAGTAGCCTAACACTATCGAGATTCGTAATTATCGATATTCACGCGCATCACAAAAAAATTGATGAGATTTGGTACAATCGATTTTATGGGCGTTTAACCAAAGAAGGAGAGAGAAATTTGTGTACGGTAATAGTGGTTAGCTGCGGCGGCTGCTAATGCAAAGGAAGAGGCATTAGTTGAATGCCAGCTGATTGGTTAGGCTTCTTTGTTGGTGGCAAAAGGCATCAAAGAAACCAGTGGTTAGAGACTAAATAAGGTGGAATATAAATGAATTATTAGTGTTTAAACATAAAGCCTGAATTTCTGATCAAAGACAAACCGCATTTTAGTTCGGTGAATTAAATTAAACTCTAGGTTGGTATGCACAGAAGAATTATTAATATTTTTGCAAAATAGAGGAAAAATAAAACTGCATATTTTCCAAATTTGTTAAGAAAATCAGAAAGTTCGGGCTTTTTTTTTCAAACACCTCTGGGACCGGCCACTAATGGTCATATATCAAGGGTGTATTCTTTGTCGGCAACGTAAAAAAATTTACATGGTCTTATATGAAAATTTAACT
The DNA here is from genome assembly GCA_004194705.1 of Ditylenchus dipsaci. Taxonomy (NCBI): domain Eukaryota; kingdom Metazoa; phylum Nematoda; class Chromadorea; order Rhabditida; family Anguinidae; genus Ditylenchus; species Ditylenchus dipsaci. The sequence goes on from SADC01000380.1 coordinate 34,264, forward strand.
ATATTTAAGCTTTAACTATATTTTTTCATGAATAACTATGTGCTTCGAAAAGAAATAAAAATACAATAAAATTAAATTTATTAATTGAAACACTGTCATATATGTTTTTTTAGCTGGAATGGCTCTCTCAGAATTATGAACAGCTGAAGGAGCCTCTTTACCTAGATGCACTCTCTACGATCATTATTTAAGGTTCGCATTTAATATACGGATGATACGTAAAAATGCCTCGTTTTTGTGAAAGTGTGCCTCCTTCTGTGAAAAAGCGCCTCATTTTAGTGGAAATGTGCCCTGGTACTGGCGGAATCAACCAGCAACCTCGGCCATGAGTATGTCCTCTCTTATGAGAATCGCCCAGAAACCACTCCGGAATGGCCAAAAGCCAAAAATAACTGGTTTTTGGTGTTTTACTAACAGGGTGAACTTTTTGCGAAAAGTCGATTGAGCAGTCCGATTTTTTCCAGTTCCAGTTTATTTCAAACTTTGAAAAACATTTTTTTGTTTCTATAGGCTGCTAGCGCGTTATTTTCAAAATTGCTTTTTCCCCTTATTTACTGCGAAGTGTGACACTACTGCGAAGTGTGACTAATATCGAATAGAAAATAACGTTCAAAATTTAAATGCAAACAAAAAAATAATTCCAAAACATTATTGACAAAATCTATGTGGTCCCGCGCGCATTCAAACCTTTGAAATTGCCATGATAAGGAAGAGACAGGGTCCTTTAAAATGCTACCAAATTGATTGTTCGCTCGGTTGTTGTACATAAAAAATTTAAGTGAGCAGTTCAAGTGGTGAAATGGTTTGTCGAGAAAGGAGTTAAAAAATAGAAGGCCAGTCTGGCTAGACTTTACTTGGTCCCCCCACGGCTAACCCACTTTCGAGGTGAATTTTGAAAACCGATTGCATATTCGTGTTTCTCGACCCGGATTTTTACGGGAAATGATCATCAGATTCTGTGAAAGTGAAAAAAAATTTTTGGGATTTGCCTTGGTCCCCCAAGGTAAAATTTTAGAAAATTTGAAAAAAAAATATTTTTTAAATTGGCGCCTTTTGAATTTTAAAGGGATCAAGGGCTGTATTGGGAGGGGAAGGGAATAAAAGGGCCACTAATCAAACAAGGCCCCTAACAAGAAGATGTTGAACATAGTTTTGAATACTGGGCCTACCGCATAAATAAACTCTGGTATGCATGCTTTTTCATGCATCCAGAGTCACTTTCGAGTGATTTGGGTCTAAGGTGGGTGTGCGCATCTCAACTCCAAGCCCCCAAGCCCCCTGCGCCCCCGAAGGGGGCGCAGGGGGCTTGAGAGTTAGAGATGCGCGTACTCACTTACCTTAGACATAATTCCGAGAAGTACTCTTGATCAAAAAATGCGTATAGAGTCTCTTTTTGCCACGGCTTAGTTGAAAAACATGGTGAGGCAGTCGAAGAATACATATATTTACTTTTCTATTGTTCTGCCATAAAAGTGGCCCGCTTCTATTCCCTTCCCCTCCCAATACAGCCCTTAATCCCTTTAAAATTCAAAAGGCGCCAATTTGAAAAATTTTTTTTTAATTTTTCTAAAATTTTGCCTTGGGGGACCAAGGCAAATCCCAAAAATTTTTTTTCACTTTCACAGAATCTGATGATCATTTCCCGTGAAAATCCGGGTCGAGAAACACCAATATGCGATCGGTTTTAAAAATTCACCTCGAAAGTGGGTCAGCCGTGGGGGGGGGGCCAAGTAAAGTGTTACCGCCAGTCTCTAATAGAAGCCACCCCCTGTGGGGGTTTGAAAAATAGAAGGCCATGGCCTTCTATCAGGATAAATACGGTACTTATTACTAAAGTTGCTGGTTCGAATCCGCCAGTACCAGGGCACATCTCCACAAAAGGAGGCACTTTTCCATAAAAGAAGGCGCTTTTTCACAAAGAGGCACTTTTTCGCCAAAAAAAAAGAATTTTCCCGTTTTGTCTTTAATATATTTGTTGCACATTTCACTTCGTTCCGACAAAATTCAAGCGGTATTTTAAATTTTGGCAGTAGATTTGAACATTTAAATTTGTGGCAGCGGGATTAAATGCAATCTATATTGACATCCATGACAGGCGCGATTTCTCCCTCTTATTTTCAGCAACAGTCGAACCGTTCTTAAACAGCTGCTAAAATTTAATGTAAGCATGAAACGCTGACAGTGTTTGTTTTTAGTCACTGCGCAGAAGCACAACTGGAACCAGTGAACGCAGCCTCTTTTGGCAAACTGATTCGCTCTGTTTTCAAGGGCCTGCGTACTCGTCGACTGGGCACCAGAGGCAATTCCAAGTATCACTACAATGGAATCAGAATCAAACCCTCGAGCAGTTTACTTACAATTGTGTCACCAGAAGAATACAACCGTATGAATGCAGGCACTCACCAAACTGCTAGGAATCCGTGAGTATCTAAACTTTTATACTGTTTTCTCTTGCTTTAAACGAATGTATTCCAGCCGAAGAATTTCTGGTGCCTTTCAACAAGCAAATGGAGCTTCTTCTAGTCACAACAGTGGAATGCAACAGCAGCAGAATAGATCTAATACGTCTACCCTGGAATGCCATCCTCCACTTATCAGCTGAGATCCAGGACTTTGCACTCTGATTCTCCTAATAGTATTTCTAGCAAGTGAGTTTTCGAGTTTTGTTAAACTTTAAAAAAGATCATTTGTATATTTAGCAAAATCAGCCATAAATTTTTAACGGAAGCGCTTCATTTTTTTAAAATGTACCAACTTGAAATTCAACTCCAAATTACTGATGTTTTCTGGTAGCGCTGACATTATTAATATAGACAAAGCTTTTTTCTGGTGCAAAAAGACTTTTTCTTGCTGAGAATATTTTTGCTGCAAAAATACTTTTTTGCTTTAAATGATATAAATTTCATGGCTTGAGTTTACAATCCCCCCCCCACGAGGAGTGATCGGATGGAGGAGATAACATCATATTCGTGTTTCTCGGCCCCGATTTCAAGAGAAAGCCGGCTGTTTTTCTGGTTCTGAGAAAAAAAAAAGGAAAAAAATTTAGTCAGAATTTGAAAAATTCAAATTGGCGCCTTTTGAATCTTAAAGCGAATAAGGGCTGTATAGGGAGGGGAAGGGAATAAAAGGGGGCCACTAATCATAGAGGGCCCACTAACAAGAAGATGTTGAACATAGTACTTTTTTGCTTTAAATGATGGGGGCTTGAGAGTTAGAGATGCGCGCACACACTTACCTTAGACATGATTCCGAGAAGCACTCTTGACCATAAAATGCATATAGAGTCTCTTTTTGCCACGGCCCAGTTGAAAAACATGGTGAGGCAGCCGAAGAATACAAAAATTTTGAATCTTTAACGTTCTGCCATAAAAGTGGCCCCCTTTTATTCCCTTCCCCTCCCAATACAGCCCTTATTCCCTTTAAAATTCAAAAGGCGCCAATTTGAATTTTTCAAATTTTGACTAAAAACCCATGATACCCCCCCCCCCTACGCAGCGCGGATACGGTTGGCAAAACTGTGATATTCACAAAAACGACCGAAGAAACAAAGTATAAGTCCAAAAATATTTTAGTAGTCTAGTCAGAGTTTAGTAGTCCAAACCGAACTTTTTAAAACATTCTGTAGGGTTTAACAGATTGTTGGAGAGCTAAGATTTACAGGTACACGCTGGTATAAAAATTTAATAACGTCTACGTTCAAATAAGGGGAAAAAGCAATTTTGAAAATAACGCGGTAGCAGCCTATAGAAACAAAAAATGTTTTTCAAAGTTTGAAATAATACAGTATACTTGACTGGAGTAACTTCAGTCAGCACTAGTCAATAACAGTCACCGTATTAATTTCAGCCATCAGACCAGTGAGTACAATGACAGCTCTCATCAGCGATCCGATGGCATGAAGAACGATGAATACCTGAATGACAGTGAAGCAATAGCTAACTATGAGAACCCTATAATGGGACAGCCTGGAATTGGTGACAACTCAGACATTACCGAGCAAACAAGGAGTGCATTCAATAACAACAGGAGTCGCATAAGTTGTAGCTCAGTTTCTGTGACCAAAACTAATGGAAGTCGGACAAGCAGAGGAAGCATGGGCAGTCAAAGCAATAGAATATCATCATCTGAGTCAGAGTCACAGTCAATGGCGATGGGTACTGGGCAAGTTCCCAGAATAGCTATTCCTAATCTGGACGAACTGGAAGAATATCTGCTGCCATTAGGATACACTGTCGCACATGTGCTTAAATTTACTGATGCTTATGTTTCCAATTGTGCGGTGAGTATTTAAAATCTATATTTCATTCGGTCTTTCTAAAATATTACTATGATATCGCTCTAACCAGTTAACTTATCGGGTCGCCCCAGACCAGTTTCATAATATCCGGCTATCTGTCCGCCTCATTTCCACAAGGGAATTACTAAAAAATATTTTTGAATGGAGAGGAAAGTTTATATGTCGCCTATGGTCGACGGTCCATATCCGCCTGGGTGTTCACCTTATTTTTTATCTCCTTTTATTTACAAGTTTGATATCGAAATGATCCTCGCACTCTTGCTTATCCACTAAAATTATCAGCAGAGGGTTTCACACCTACTGGAGCTTATTTACAGGCAAAAGAACAGCTCTTCCCGCGCTAAAAACACCCCAAAACTCACACTCAGGTCGACACATTATGTGAACGTAGCTTTAGAGGTTTTACGGTAATAAAAAGATGAGTAAAATAGATAGGGGGTGCACCCAGCGGGATTTTGAAACGTCAACCCTAGGCGATGCGTATTTAAAGTTTCCTGCCCGTTTAAATGACCGTCTTACAGTTAAAACTCCATTTAACGAAACTCGATACTGCGAATATTTTAGGTCGTAAGTTCGTTCCCACCTAGAGTCCGATACTTTTTTACTTCCTTTTTTTTAATTTTGCTAGTTCTGTTTTGATAGTCTTATCACAAATATCGCAAGGATTCTGATTTTGTCGATCATTTTTGGGAAATCCAAATTTTTTTTAAAGGGCCATTGCCGTCTCCGACAACGGTTGTCCCCCGCCAATTCAAACAAATTTCCTAATCATTGAACTTCTCTACGGACTTTTTAACTTGGTTTCTTACACAACTACAGTCGAACCTCTCTATAGTGTACACTCTCCATAGTGTACACTTCTCTATAGTGTACACCTGAAAAATATTTGGTTGGTCTAAACTAAATTAAGGGAAAACGACCTCCCACCATAGTGTACACTCTGTACAGTGTACACCTCTCTATAGTGTACACTTAAAGCCGGTGCCGACCAATAAATTGACATTCTATACAATGTACAATCGAAAAAAAATTCCGTTCAATTTTTTTCACAACACGAAACAAAGATATACATTCTCTCATTTGTATGTTCCAGATGTCTAATCCAAAGAAGCGGCGCGTCATTACTCTGCAGCTGAAGAAGGAAGTCATTGAAGCAACAGGAAGTTTGGCAGATCTCAGCAAGCAATTCAATCTACCGCGTTCAACAGTCAAAAACATTCTGGACAGCAAGGCGGCAATTCTCAGTGCAATCGACGAAGGTGGCGAAGAGGCCGACGAAGAAAGCGAAACAGATGTGGTGGAAATTGAAGAGGAAGAGCCAGGACTGCCAAAACTCACACTTCGGGAAGCCAACGAAGCAATGAAGATTCTCCAAAGATACGTCGAGCAAAATACAATCGATCCGAAAGTTCTCCGAATGACCGACAATCTCGACGAATTTCTTGCCAAATAACGATATGAGAAAATAAAACAGAAAAAGCTCACTGATTATTTTGCTTAGCCAATTGTTTGATGTTATTGTATTGTTTGTTTGTTTGAATACATTTCTTTGAATTTATTTTTTAACAATGAAAACTCTATATAGTGTATACCTGGGGCCGATTGCGGCAACTGACACTCTCTATAGTGTACACTCTCCATAGTGTACACCTCTCTATAGTGTACACCTGGGCTCGGTCCTTGGGTGTACACTATAGAGAGGTTCGACTGTATACCAAAAATAAATTTTACGTCTTGTTTCATTAGAAACCAAGTTGAAAAATCCGTACAGAAGTTCAAGGATTAGGCGAAAATTTTTGAATTGGCGGGGATAATCAAAAATGCGTGGCCGGCCATGGCAATTTAATAAAAAATCAAAAACTCGGTTTAGCGAATTTTGATTTAACGATAAATCTGTTTTTTAATTTCCAAAAAGTGATCGGCAAAATTGGAATCCTTGTGATATCTGAGACCAGGCTTTCAAAAGAGAACTGGTGAAAGCTTGAAAAAGTGGTTGTAAAAATTTCGAGCGCGATAACTTGACCAGTCCTTGAATTTCGTTAAATCGAGTTTCAACTGTGTCTTTTTGAAAATTTTCAAATTTATTTATTGCAGGAAATTTTGGAAAACATTAAACGACTGCGCTTTGATGGCATAGAACATATTTGGACAGGCTTTTGGCAGGATGGAGATAAACAGAACTTGAATGTCAATGTGTAAGTCACTTAGTCGAGTTTCGATAAACCGCCACCTCGGGCGGGTTTTGGTTGGCCAGCAAAGGCCAGCTCCGGTAAATAAACCATCACCAAACCGGCGTCTCTGGTGTGGCGGTTTACCGAGACTCCACTGTATTCTGAATTTGGTTCTTTACTAAAGTTTATTTTGCAGAGCGGAAAATGGTGCAAACAACCATGTAACCAGCTTGGAACAAGTCCATGTATTTCGACTCTCCACTTTACCTCAGATACAAAAATATGTGGAAACCATGGATTTGGCTTTCTACCAAGTGATTGTAAGCAATTGTTTTACAATTCACGTTTTTCGTATTACAAAGTATTTCCAGTTGGAGGTGTTGATTCCACACGTTTTGCGGCCTGCCCTTTCACGTAAATTGATTCACAAATTTTCCACTTTTGCACTATGAAAGAAATTCTTTTAGCTAGATTAAGCTGTCAGATCCGCAATTTCGCTAAGAACATTGATACTTGGACTTCAGTAAGTACTTTATGGTAAAAAAATTGAAGCCTCAACTAGACGAGCTATCAGAACAGCTTATTGAGAACTACTGCAAAAATAACATGAGTTTTTTTTTTAGAAAACACATATTCCATATTTCAGAAAGTATTGGAAAATGCGCCGATCAATGTCAAGCAATCTAAGCTAGCGTCAGTCCGTTTACTGGCAAATTCTTTGACTCGCTACACCAGTTTCAACCATCTGGCGGATGCAGTTCGGGCTGTACTCAAAAATAAGGAGCAGATCAATCAGATGTACACTGATTTTTGCAAGTGGGTTTTTCCTGAATTGCAATTACAGTCGAACCTCTCTATAGTGTACACTCTCCATAGTGTACACTTCTCTATAGTGTACACCTGAAAATATTTGGTTGGTCTAAACTAAATTAAGGGAAAACGACCTCCCACCATAGTGTACACTCTGTACAGTGTACACCTCTCTATAGTGTACACTTAAAGCCGGTGCCGACCAATAAATTGACATTCTATACAATGTACAATCGAAAAAAAATTCCGTTCAAATTTTTTCACAACACGAAACAAAGATATACATTCTCTCATTTGTATGTTCCAGATGTCTAATCCAAAGAAGCGGCGCGTCATTACTCTGCAGCTGAAGAAGGAAGTCATTGAAGCAACAGGAAGTTTGGCAGATCTCAGCAAGCATTCAATCTACCGCGTTCAACAGTCAAAAACATTCTGGACAGCAAGGCGGCAATTCTCAGTGCAATCGACGAAGGTGGCGAAGAGGCCGACGAAGAAAGCGAAACAGATGTGGTGGAAATTGAAGAGGAAGAGCCAGGACTGCCAAAACTCACACTTCGGGAAGCCAACGAAGCAATGAAGATTCTCCAAAGATACGTCGAGCAAAATACAATCGATCCGAAAGTTCTCCGAATGACCGACAATCTCGACGAATTTCTTGCCAAATAACGATATGAGAAAATAAACAGAAAAGCTCACTGATTATTTTGCTTAGCCAATTGTTTGATGTTATTGTATTGTTTGTTTGTTTGAATACATTTCTTTGAATTTATTTTTTAACAATGAAAACTCTATATAGTGTATACCTGGGGCCGATTGCGGCAACTGACACTCTCTATAGTGTACACTCTCCATAGTGTACACCTCTCTATAGTGTACACCTGGGCTCGGTCCCTTGGGTGTACACTATAGAGAGGTTCGACTGTAACATCATTATTCTTTTATTTCTTATAGGGTCGATTTTGGTATCGTTCATAGTCAGTCAGACTGGATTTGTGGGTGTGACCCCACCCTAGTAGCTTCGATTGAGAGAGAATTCAAAGAAAATCTGAGACAGCAGAAAAATCTGGACGAGTGGACTGAATGGATGGAAGCAGTAGTAGACCAGATGCTTGCCAAATACCATGACCAACCCATCCACGTTCAACTAGAGGTCTCCAAACAGTTTTTGCTCAAATGGAGTTTCTACAGGTTTTTTAAATAAAAACATACCTCTTGTTTTCAAAGTAACTAATTCCCGTTTAGCTCAATGATATTGCGAGACTTTACCTGTCGTTCTGCTGAATCCTTTGGATCATTCCATTTAATCCGTTTGTTCTACGATGAATACCTATTTCTTTTGGTGGAGATGAGATTAGCTAAGGGTAATTTCTGTATAGTAAATTATGTAAAACTAAGTCTAATAACTTGGAATTTAGCGACCAACCAGCCAATAATTTGTGTCATGAGTCAATCAGTAAGTGATGTTTAATGTTCGGGTCCTGTGGCCCAATGAGCAGAAGCTCAGAGTCTCTCTTTCTCAAATTTCGACTGGCCACGACAATAAAGGCCTTACTAAATATCTCCTTGTTATGTTCTAAATGACTTTGTTGATCTACTTTTTTCTGTAGGCGAGTGTCTGGGTGACCAATACAAAATATTGAAAACCCTAAAAACATGCTGACATCTCAAACTAAAAATTTAATTTAAACTATTTTAGTGGCTACAAACCTACCAGTCACCCAGAGCCAACCATTCCATGTTCCAGCCATCAACCAACAATAATGTGCAGCAGCCTACTTCATATGCCAACAACCATTCCAACATGCTGTCCCTAAATGGAGCAGGAGGAGGAGGCATACCCACTACAGTCTATGTATCAACTGGCCACTTGATTGAGCCTACCTATAGCCACATCAGTAGTGTTTCTTCAGCTAACTCTAGTCATCCCCACATAGTCATTCCTTCCCACTCCACGTCCACAGGCATTCACTATGTTCTGGACAACAACCAATCCCCAAATACCCATCCATGTCGGCTCTGATCTCACCTATCGATCCACACTCCCATGATTTGGGGACATATTGGTGAGGGATGATCCGTCCATGGCTTCAGTTAGCCATCACCAACCGAACAATGAAAGAAGAAACAGTTTTGGAATGGAAACTACTAGCGGGACTAGCAACAGGTACATGGTGTTGAACAGCCAGCAACAGCAGACGTCACAACAAGAATACCCATCCACTCCAGCAGCAGTTGTTGGAAACATTGTGTACATGGAAGAGGACGACGGGCACAGGGATGATTTATTGCACAGAACTGAAGAAGAAGAGGAAGAAGACTTGGAGCACTCAGCATTGCAGGAAGATGAGGAGGAAGAAGACCAGAATTTTATTGGAGAGTCAGACTCTATGATGTTAGGCTTAAAATCTGAGGAGGACGACATCCAAAAGACTTCCACTAGTCCATTTAACCGCCATATTAGCATGAGAGTCAAGAAAGAGATGGAATCGGTGACTAATAAGTAGATGAACAAAGCTTGCGACAATCGAATTCATGGAAGGAAATATTGATTTTTGTTGTAAAAAGACGCGCATGAAATTTTGGCAGCAAGAGATAAGCCCGCTTCATACCAGCCTGACAAAAAAGTCTTGACACTAACCACTTTTTAGACCGAATTATGGATGTGTTTCACAAAATTTATATTTTTACGAATCAAATTAAAATTATTTTATAGGCTTTAAAGGGGCATGGTCACCTGTCCCCGCCAATTCAAAAAAAAATTCCGAATCATTGAACTTTTGTACGGATTTTTCAACTTGGTTTCTAACAAAACAAGGCCTAGAATTTAATTTCAGGTACAGTTTTGTTAGAAACCAAGTTAAAAAATCTGTACAGAAGTTCAATGATTCGGAAAAAAATTTTGAATTGGCGGGGACAAAATTTGTAACATGTGACCATGCCCTTTAAATTTTCTTATTTCATCGGCACCTACAGTCCACTTTCGTCACAAATGGAAAAACGTGGCTTTCGGTCAAATTTTACGAAACCCATCGAAGAGTCAAAGTACGAAAAAAAACCAGAGTGGTTGGTGACATAACTTTGGCTCCTCCACTCGAACCATCAATAATTCAGTAAAATAGACTTTCGACAAAAGGTTGCTCTTTTTTAAATGTGCTGGTCATATGACTTTACTGCACAGCTGTTGCCATGTGCAAAAGCGGCCCATAGAATCGTAACCCTTAGATTTTTCGGATCGAACCGATGGATCATAATTGGTAAAAGACCTCAAAAGTGAAGCTAAAAAGTGTCGAAGCCTAGTCAAACACAAACTTTCTTGGGTGGCTATATATCAAGAGTCTACTGTAATCCAAAAAAATGGCTGCTCCGTTTGAAATTCTCCGTATTATTTTATGCATTCCTTAATCTTTTTGGGGACTCTGTGAATTTTATGCTCCTAATTGATCTCATATGTTTTCTTCAACATTTTATGAAATTAATTCCACTGTTTTTGCTAGAATCTCGTCGAACAAACACTTGAGTGTGTTGCTGATAAATTAATTGAAAGTGTGCATTCCAAATAATACATTATATTAATTATATACTCACATGTTCGATTTTATCGATTTTCGGTTTTTAACTCAATTCATTTATTGTGCAAATTGTAGATTTTGCAATAAATTTTTTGTAAAAGTAAGTTCTGTTCATATCCTTAACAATTTTTCAATTCTTTGAGTGCTTAAATGTGTGGAATGTGAATGAACTGGTTGTGGATGCACAATCAGCTTGTTGAAATCTCCAATTATCAAAGTGCTGTAGGGACTTTTGGCTGATCGCACAGCATAAGCTTGATGTAATGAACGGAAACAGACAATTGAGGTAGCCCAGCACACCACAACTAAAATATAACAAGAATAAAGCAAAAGAATTTTTAGAAAATTGAATTGTTTGGTTACTATTTTTGGTGGTAATTAAATTTTTTGACCCTAGTAGCGGAAAAACCGTACAAAAAAATTCTGTAATAGCGAGAATCCTCAGTGAGGATCTCACTCACTCACTCACTGTCTACAAAATGAGTGGTAACATGCCTAAGAGCAATCTTCAAAAATTATGTCAAAAATACAATGCCGCAAACACGATTTTGAATCAAGGGGGGGGGTCTTTCAATTAGAGTGAATACGGTAGATCGGTTTTAATTGTTTAAAGGGGCATACCCACGCTAATAAGAGGTGGTGCCCGGGAATTCAAAAATTTTTCCTAATCACTGAAATTGTGTACGGATTTTTCAACTTGGTTTCTAACAAAACCACACCTAAAATTAAATTCTAGGCCTTGTTTTGTTAGAAACCAAGTTGAAAAGTATGTACAGAAGTTCAATGATTAGGAAAAAAATTTGAATTCCGGGCACCACCTCTTATAAGCGTGGGCATGCCCCTTTAAAGGGGCATGGTCACCTGTTTTACAATTTTTCCCCGCTAATTCAAAAAATTTTCCGAATCATTGAACTTCTGTATAGATTTTTAGCTTGGTTTCTAACAAAACAAGGCCTAGAATTTAATTTTAGGTCAAGTTTTGTTAGAAACCAGGTTGAAAAATCCGTACAAAAGTTCAATGATTCGGAAATTAACGGAAATAACGGGGACAAAATTTGTAACAGGTGACCATGCCCTTTTAGGGGTATAAATGGTGTAACGATCAGAATGACTGAAGGGATAATAATAATGTTAACGAAAAATATATGCCTGAAGGGTATTAGCAGTTGTAACAGGAAATATGCATTTTTAAAGGTGTCCATAGGGATAATGACTGAATGCTTATAGTAGTGCTGATCAAGGCAAATGTCCAAAGTCGTATTACAGGTTTCGATGGGAAAAAATGACTAGAAGGTAATAGTAATGCTGATCGAGGTAAATGCCAGTGTAATATGAATAAGAGTCCATGAGTATTTTCAATAAGGCTTTTTGCCTGATAGAGGTACAGGCAGAGTTAGCAGAGACCAAAGTAGTCAGCATAGCTAAATCATAGTGATTATATAAAACCATGGCCAAAGCCCATGGTGAGGAAAATATACAAAATACCAAAATATATATATAATTTTGGCATTAGTTATCTATACAAGATCTATACAAAATTTATACAAAATCTATACAAAATTTCTAGTCAAGTTCTGTATACATTTAAATAGTTAACTAAGGCCAAGATTTTGCATAGATTTTGGTATTTTGTATATTTTCCACACCACCATAAGATTGCACAAAAAAAACCTGGCAGATAGCTTGTTTTTCAGGGAGTATACCTGATAGAGCTATGAGTATATCTAATAGCGAATATATCGATTAAGTCGTACTCAATTTACTATTTCGAACACACAAACATTTTCTCATATCAATTCCCGAAATTTTGCTTAAAGGGGCATACGTTACACTGTAATTAAGGCGTGGACCAGAACTTTTTTTCTGTCTTGACTGTTTTCTATAAGCGTTCTACCTGATAAGACGAAAGTTTTCTGCCTACTTTTTAAAACTAGTATAAGGTCATAAATATAAGATTAGAGTTGAAACAAGTGAGAACAGGGATTTTTTTTTTTGAAAAATTGCTGGTCCTCGCCTTAATTTGCAGTGTAACGCGCTGGTATGCCCCTTCAATAAAAGGTTGCAATACGAAATTTTTTAATTCTCCCTCAAATCTTAGTGAGATTCTCACTCTCAGTGAGAAGAAAAAGTTTATTCTCAATCTCACTCACAAGCTGAGAGGAAATATTTTAAAATTATGACTCTCACTCATAGCCTCTGAGTGCAAATGTCATTCTCACTCACTCTCACGCATAGGTCAAAAAATCTGACGCTACTCGTTTATACCCCTCCCAAAAAAGCTACTCGGTTTTACCCCTCCCAAAATTTTTAGGGGTACCTAAAACCATACTTTTCAATAAAAAATCAAATATTAGTAATGGCTTGGCCCTGAGCCTAAGCCTAAGGGCCAAAGCCTAAGCCAAAGCCTAAGGGCTAAGCCTAATTCCGAAGCCTAAAAATTATTGGGAGGGGTAAAACCGAGTAGCTGTTTTTGGGAGGGGTAAAACCGAGTAGCGCCAAAAATCTTCCTCAGCAAAACACTGCCAATTTACCACTGGGCTTCGGTAAAATCCCAACTGGTGGCCCCGACTGACGGCCATCACAACTCATACCCACCAGATACAAGCGGACTAGGAGAATTAGGCTGGAGTGCACAATTGCGCACTGGCTCTAAATGGCACCAATCATGTTTTTTCAACGTTTTAGCATCTAAAACGCGAGAAAATATGTTTTTAGGGCGAGACCGACCATTTTTGCACAGCAAAAAAACTAGTACTTAAGTAGCTGCCGGAATTGCGGGTTGGCCAGACTTGCGGATAATATTTTGCGGATGCGTGTTTCCGGACGTGATTATTGCGGACAAAGCTTTGCGGATGAGGTTTTGCGCCTCAACTTTTGCAGATCAAATCTTGCGGACGCAGGATTTGCGGACGATCATTTGCGGACGAGAACTTGCGAACTTCATATAAGCATCGTCTAAGTCACAGGTTCGACTAACTTAGTTTTTAATACTGTCATCCTTCACTCTGGCTTGAGATACCTTCTTTTTTCTGCTCCTTTTCTGCCAAACTTCGGTTTATGCGCAAAAGTTGGTCCGCAAATGTTGCATCCGCGAAATTTGGTCCACAAAGTCTCGTCTGCAAATCTTTGTCCGCAAATGTTCGTCCGCAAATGTTGCGTCCGCAAAATTTGGTCCGCAAGTGTTGCGTCCGCAGAATGTTGTCCGCAAGTCTGGCCAACCCGGAGTTGCAAACTAGTACTTAAAGGACTCTCTCGCGCTTATTTTTTGATCATAAATTTGAAGTAATTTACCACTTCAACAATGAAAGTTTTTGTCCTATTTTCAAAAATTTTTTATGATTTTTGGGCAGAATTTTCAGGCCAATTGTTTGTCCAGGGCAGCCAAATTAAAGGGTGGGGAAACTTAATATCCGCACCGCGTAGGTTACAGGTTCGACTACCACCGGTTGCACACCATATATTTTATTAACAATTTCGTGTAAAAATCAACCTCGGGCTCTTGACTATCCGACAAGATCATCAACGCAGGGGTTCACACTTAGTGTAGCTTATTCGCATGCTAAAAAATAGGCTAGAGCTCCGATAATCGATGGTTTCGAGGGTTTTCTTCTACTGCTTTGATTGATATTTCTGGCTAGGGGAAGATTGCCAAAAACGAAAATTGCCAAACGTATGTTTTGCCAAAACGAAGATTGCCAAAACGAAAATTGCCAAAACGAAGATTGCCAAAACGAAAATTGCCAAAACGAAAATTGCCAAAACGAAAATTGCCAAAAACGAAAATTGCCAAAAACGAAAATTGCCAAAACGACATTTGTCTTGACTCTGAGGTGTCACTATATTGTAGGAGTCACTATATCTAGGTTTGACTTAAGTCATTTTTAGACGAATAGATAAATGAAGGGTACGTTATGTGGAACTGAGTGGTATATGTTCGTATTCACTAAGCTTTCATTTGTCATGGCAATTTTCGTTTTGGCAATTTTCGTTTTGGCAATTTTCTTTTTTGGCAATTTTCGTTTTGGCAATCTTCGTTTTGGCAATTTTCGTTTTGGCAATCGTCGTTTTGGCAATTTTCGTTTTGGCAATCTTCCCTTAGCCATATTTCTGCATTTTTTTTGACAAGTCACACGTTTCATACACAGGAATAAAGCCAAGATCATGAGATTTCATTTGAGCTATCATACAAGGTAGAAGGTAATATTTTGTTAGAGCTAATATTTTAAAAACTTTTACTGATGTCCAATTCAATACCAGCCAGTCATGTGCATAAAATCTCCAAATTACAGCATTTGCTGACAGTGAAGCTGAAAATGGTCGCAATTGATTGCTTGATTGATAATCCGATTGAGGATTTCATCGAATTGGACATGGTTCAATGCTTTTTTAAATTTTAGCTCTAACTTTATACAAACTTTTCATCTGTATGATAGCTCTAATGAAAGCTGAGGATGTTAGCTACATTTTGACACCGAACTTGTAAATAAAAGGAGAAAAAAATAAGGTCTACACCCAGTGGTAATCGAACCTGTGACCTAAGGCGATGCGTATTTAAATTTCCCCTCCCTTTTGAGGTAGACTTGTTTTTATAGACTTATTGTTCACGTGAATATTTTTCGATCCTGCTTGACATATACCTCTTCAGCCAACAACGAACTTGGATACATCTTCTTATTGATAACTAATCGCCAAAAATTGTGTAAAAAAGGTTAAAACACGGTTTCGAAAAATGGGGGCGGCAATTAGAGGAAATACGGTATTCTCTATTAATCTCCCACTCTCTAACAAGCCCCCCCCCACCCTACCGACCTCATATCCCAGCCGAGAGCAAACATTTCACAAATCTGTTTTTTGCGTTTTCTTAATTAGCACGAGCTCTTCTGATTCCACTTTTCAGATTTTTGTTGACTGGCCAAAAATCTCAAAATCGTATTAAAATTTTTGAAAAATAATACCCCATGGGGATTAATAGAGAATATACGGTATTATATTGGGTGGGTTAGTACTAATTAAGTAATACTTAAGTGCTAGTTAGGAGGTCAAGTAGTACTTAGAACTCGTTTTCTGTAATTTTGAAGCACCCTATAAGGAACTTTGTTACCTCACAACGTCCAACTCCCAAAATCACCATTTTCTCACCAGGTAAATTTAGGGTGCACTACGTTTCACCGTCCCTATTTTCACCGTTCACTATTTTCACCGTCACTATTTTCACCGTCACTATTTTCACCATCACCTATTTTCACCGTCACTATTTTCACCGTCACTATTTTCACCGTCACCTATTTTCACCGTCACTATTTTCACCGTTCACTAAATTCACCGTCAGCATTTTAGGACCGCTTTTTAGGTCTTAATTTTTCGAAATATTCAAAAGTTTTAGCACCGAATTGTAGCCCTGAATGTCAGCTACATTTTGTTACTACAATTTCTAAAAAAACGAAAAATTTTAGTTTTAAATAGGGTTGTCGAATCGAGCGCTCGATTTCGAACTTTTCGCTCGAAAGTTCGAAAATTTTCGAATTTCGAGCGGAAATTTCGAATTTCGAGCGCTCGAAAAAAAATTTCGAATTAGGCTTTCGAATTTCGAGCGCTCGAAAAAAATTCGAATTATGCTTTCGAATTTCGAGCGCTCGAAAAAAAATTTCGAATTATGCTTTCGAATTTCGAGCGCTCAAAAAAAAATTTCGAATTATGCTTTCGAATTTCGAGCGTTTGAAAAAAAAATTCGAATTATGCTTTCGAATTTTGAGCGCTTATTTTCGAGTTATAGTTCGGAACTTGCAGCACACAAAAAAGAATGTAATGGTGAATTTTTCTTGTTTTAGAAAAATGCCAAGCGAAGTTTGGAAATCGTTTAAGAAAGTCGGTGGAAAGACTATTTTCACTTGTGGGGAAGAGCTTACCGTATATTCTCTATTAGAAGGCCCGGGCCTTCTATTTTTCAACCCTAAAAAAGTCGGAAAAAAAATATTTCGATTTTGAGATTTTTGAATGCTCAACTAAATTTTAAAAGTGGAATCAGGTGAGCTCGTGCTAACTAAGAAAACGCGAAAAACAGATTTGCGAATTTCTTTTTCTAGGCTGATATATAGGTCCTCAAGGGGGCCTTCTATTAGGGAGGGGCCTTCTATTAGAGAGGGGCCTTCTAATCGAGAATATACGGTAGACTGCCAAAGAGTAGATCAACAACTCATCTTTCGGGTCATCTGAAATCGGCAAGCCCCAAGGAAAAGTTAGCGAACAAAAAATTGGGACCTTCTGAGGCGAAAAAAGCCAGAGCGGTGCTTTTTGCGATCTCAGAGTCTCCGATCTGCGCCGTTTGATCAAGCACAACTATGAACAAAGAATGGTAGTTTTTTCGGCCGCTTATTCGTTTGGTGTGGTAAAACGGTCGTGTGTGGTCGATTAACCATGGTTTCGATTAATTTATTTCTAAAAAATCCATTGATGAGGCGGCGAAGCCGCTGAAAATTTTTGATTTCGAATCGAGCGCTCGAAAATTTTCGAATTTCGAATCGAGCGCTCGAAAATTTCGAATTTCGAATGTCGAATCGAGCGCTCGACTCGAAAATTTCGAATTTCGAATATCGAATCGAGCGCTCGACTCGAAAATTTCGAGCGCTCGACAACCCTAGTTTTAAACTATAAAAGACGCTCACCCTGCGTTCTACCGTGATGAAAAAGTGTGAGATTGAACGCCTCCTAAAGTTTAGTTCTAAATTTTTTTTATTTTTTCAGAATTTGTAGTACCAAAATGTAGCTGACATTCAGGGCTACAATTTGGTGCCAAATTTTTAAATATTTCAAAAAATTTAGACCTAAAAAGCGGTCCTAAAATGCTGACGGTGAATTTAGTGAACGGTGAAAATAGTGAACGGTGAAAATAGTGACGGTGAAAATAGGTGACGGTGAAAATAGTGACGGTGAAAATAGGTGACGGTGAAAATAGTGACGGTGAAAATAGGTGACGGTGAAAATAGGTGACGGTGAAAATAGGTGAACGGTGAAAATAGGGACGGTGAAACGTAGTGCACCCTAAATTTACACTTAAAGCTGCTCGAAAGCATGTCACAGCTGTGTATAACTGCTCAATGCTTAGTCAATACTTGTAGAGAAATTCCAGAGCTACAAGATAGGGCGAAAATCAGCACAAAAATTAATTAAGACTCACTCAGAAATTACAGGAGAACAACAAGCCAATATAACAAAGCCAAAACAATTTTACCCCGAAACCCCACCAAAAACCAGGGTCTTTCGGACGGAAATTCAGGTGTTTGTGGCTTGGTTTCGCGATTTTCTCGAAATTTTACAAAGCATTTTCAGAAAATAAAAATACGACTACCGTATTTATTCTAATAGAAGGCCATGGCCTTCTATTTTCAACCTCCAAAATTTTTTTTGGCTTTGTGCTAAAAATGCAATAAAACATGGTTTACCCCCTAGTTTTGGCCCCCAGGGGTGGCCTTCTATTAGAGACTGGCCTTCTAATAGAGACTGGCCTTCTATTAGAGTAAATACGGTATCTCCTTAACAGCTTTCACCCTCCCTTTAAAGGGGCATGCCCGCGATAATAAGAGGTGGTACCCGGGAATTCAAAATTTTTTCACTGATCATTGAACTTCTCTTCGGATTTCGGAACTTGGTTTCTAACAAAACAAGGCCTAGAATTTAATTTTAGGTGCAGTTGTGTTATAAACCAAGTTAAAAATCCGTACAGAACTTCAATGATTAGGGAAAAAATTTTGAATTGGCGCGGGACCACTGATTAGGAAGAAACAGGGTCTTTTAAAAATACCCTCACATGGATACTTATGTTACATAACATAAGTTATGTACTTCTTCTTAGGTTCAAGGTCCTAGATATTACCATCCAAATTGGATGATCCAATCTAGATATCCGGGTCTTGATGCCGCCAGCTGCGAAACACTGCCTAAATTTGTAACTTTTGCACCACTGGGATACAACCACCTAGGTAGAGAGATTTAGAGTCTATGTGGCCACGCTGTCGCAGCTAGTTTATTCAGAAGATGTGTTTTCGAAGGTTGGGATACCCTACAGGTGGTTAGTATACTTTTAAACAGTTGGCGTACTAGCTAGTAGTTATAGTAGCCGCCAGTTAGAATGGCCGCCAGTTGATCCTCCTTCTGGGATGACGGGCAGGAGCAGTGTGCGCCAAACCACTTTGTGACAATTCTATTGGGGCCAAAATCGTTCGCTATATTTTCGGCAAATATTTACTGAATGTAGTGAATAATTTTAGCCCAAATTGAATTGTCGCAAAGTGGTTTGGCGCACACTACTCCTGCCCGGAATCCCAGTGACAATCCACGGGTTTTTATTTTTTCACGGATTTTATCTTTTTTGAATTGGCTATGGTCCATTTACTTGCCTATAAAACGGTATTTTCTTCTGATAGAACTGTGTGTCGCTCAATTAGTAGAACCAGTAAGTATACTGGGTGTATCAAAAAATTTCCCCGTTTTTAAATGGCCGAAATATTTTGCTGAGGTGTCGTTTTTTGTTTTTAGGCTAACAATGGTTTTCAAATTGGGCAATTGGATCAAAGGAGACAAGCAGGTGGAGCAAAAACAAGTGAAATTTGCCGAAGCGAAGAATGTAGAAGTGGTCTACGAGAATCAGCGTGCAGGCTCTTGTTTGGCTGAAGCGATCTTAGCCGTCCCGGTGAAAGTTGGTGTAAAGAAGTCTTTTGAGGCCACCCTTCTCTCTGCAGCTTCTCTTGGTGATGAACAGGCAATGGAGGTTAGTTTTCGAATGCATTCATAATTCAGTCTAGTGTACACCCTGGAAACCTGCTTCAGGTGTACTTTATATCGAGTTATTCACTATATCGGGTGTACACTATACAGAGTTTCGATTGTATCTGCATGCTTTTTTGACTGACATATTTTAGAGGCTCATAAGGAGGAGTTCCTCAGTAAACGTCGCCAACAGCAAGGCTTGGACACCGCTGATGTATGCCAGGTGCGTTTAGAATATTTGCGATTTTTGATTCCCATGTAGAACTGTAAGTTATAGCCAGAGAGGGAATCATGGAGCCTGCTTGATGTTGCTTCGTTGTGGTGCTGTATTGGATGCTCAGAATGACAAGGGGCGGACTGCTCTGATGCTTGCTGTTAGCTGGGGACACTCAAGAACAGTTGGTTTCAATTCAATCATTGTTGTTTAAACTGTGCGATTGTTTTCAGGCTGAGTATCTGCTTCAACATTTCTTCTCAACCAATTCGTCGGTCGATGTCGCGAGGAGGGTATTCAGCTACGTGAACATGCGTGACAACGAAGGAAAGACAGCTCTCCATCATGCAGTTCTCGTCAATCATTTAACTTGTGTGATTGTTCTCCTCAAGAATCGTGCCGATCCAGAAGTAGTGGACAGAGAGAACCGATCACCATTGTCTATAGCTAAACAGTTCTCGGAGTCTGGTCGTTCGGATGCCTACAAAGAATTGCTGAAGTATAAGAAGAAGTAGTTTATAAATTATTGTCCAATTCGATTGTCCTAACAAATACCTGTCTGTGCTGTTTTATTGTTTTGGTACATGTGACTTTCCAATAAAGGGTTGTTCTGTATTGTTGACTCTTATATGAAGGAAAACAGACCCTTTCGTGAACTTTCGCAGTTGCTTGACGTATCACTCCCCTGCCAGTTATATTTTGGCTATTTACTCTCATCCGTTTTACTCTCTACACGGTATGTATTCACGGACACAAACAATAGTGAGATGGCCGACGGTGTCACAGACCAACAGTGTCCGGGTAGTATAAAGCGGACAATAGTGTCTGGCACAATGGGCAAAGTCTGAGATACTTACATGGTATTCGGGTTACCCGGGTACTTTCGTAGCTTGGTACTAGGGTTTCGAATAAGGCTCATTCATACTTACCCGAAACATGCCCTGTTTCGCGAAACATGAAAATGTTTCGCGAAACAACCCCCCGAAACATGTTTCGCGAAACAAAAAAATAGCTGTTTCGCGAAACATTTTCATGTTTCGCCGTGTTTCGCGAAACATGTTTCGCGAAACAGGTCCTTCGAAACATGGAGTAAAAGTGTAGTTTTTCGAAGTTTTTAGTTGTTTGCTGCACATTCTGACTGTGTTTTTTTACTTAATTCACGTTTTTAGAAAGTCTAATGGAGCAAGCAGCAATATGGTGGTGGATCCAACATCAACAGAAAAAGCGAAGTTATATCAGGCCATCTCATTTGGAAGAAGCTCGGCAAGGTCTTTCGTTCAAGGCTTTTGGGCGTTATTACAACAGTTCCGGGTGAAGGATTTAAAGCGGTTTCTCCGGGTGACTAAGACTGAATTTGAACATCTCTACTCTATAGTAAGATTTCAATTGTAATTCGTCGGATATCAATTGAATAATTAAGCTGGAATGTCAGCTAGGTTTGCATTCCGCCACACACCTACGACCTATAGCAGGAAGAGAATAGAATAGAGAATGGAAGAGATAAATTTGTGGATGTTGTAATTAGGGGCGATCGTGACGAATAAATTGTTATACCAAAAAGTAATTTTTATATGGAAAGGTTTAACGAACTAAATCTTTATACTTAATTACGCTGTGAAGAGTGTCCGTTAGGAAAAAAAGAGTATATCTGATAAATTTTCAGAAAAAATAGTGTGCTATGACCAAAAAGAAGGCTTTTATGGTGGATTCAGGCTCTGAACGTAAAAGAATAGTGTTCAAGGATATCAACGATAAGCATAAGTTTTTCCTGTGCGAATGTGTTGAAGAAAAGAGCGTCTTATGGGATCCATCTCATCCGGAACACCACCTAGCTGGGCCTAAGATGAGCGCTTGGCTAAAAATCGATGAGGCTTTTAAAAACGTGTTCGAGGATGTCAGCTTTGGAAGTAAATCTTGAATAAGTGTATACCGTATTTCCTCTAATAAGGCGGCCTGCTCTAAAAAGGCGGCCCGCTCTAATAAGGCGGCCTCAGGAGGGAGGTTGAAAAATAAGGCGGCCTGCTCTAATAAGGCGGCCCCTAAAAATTTTATTTATATTCAAAATTGTTTTAAATGCGCCGAATCCTAATTTTATTACTTTTTGAATGGAATTGGTCACATCCTAGTCTATGATTGTTTATCATTCATTGTTATGATTGTTGTTATTACCTCTTAGTTCAAAATTTGTTGTTAGAGAATTTAAATAAATTTTGATGAAAGGATGTTTGAAATATAAGGCGGCCTGCTCTAAAAAGGCGGCCCGCTCTAATAAGGCGGCCTGCTGGATGGAGGTTGAAAAATAAGGCGGCCGGCCGCCTTATTAGAGGAATACGGTATGTATAGTTCTCTTCCAATTTAATATTTTAGCTGCGGTGTTGAAGGAGACTTGGACCAGCATCAACACTACTCATCGTACAACTAAGAATAGAGTGCAAGGAAAGACAGGAGATGGAACAGAAGACACTGAACC
Source organism: Ditylenchus dipsaci (assembly GCA_004194705.1). Lineage (NCBI taxonomy): Eukaryota > Metazoa > Nematoda > Chromadorea > Rhabditida > Anguinidae > Ditylenchus > Ditylenchus dipsaci. The sequence goes on from SADC01000380.1 coordinate 56,558, forward strand.
TACGTGGAAATTTTGGAACGCTACCTCCTTCCTCAGATCTATGAAGCCAGTCACTGACATTCAGTAAGCATTCAAAATCCTTGCCTTTAGTTTTTACATAAAGTTAAATTAAGAACTCGAATAAGCAACCTAGGAGACAAGTCACCGACTGAAGCATCCTCTCACAGTGTTGGATCAGCAAATGCCTGCATTACTATATTCAAGCCTTTTTTATCGCCGAAACCACTGTAAAAAATAAAGATTTATTTAAAACTACGCAACAAGAATCTTTAACACCGATTTGAGCCTTATTAATAGGCATTACGTTACCATGTTTCGAAACCATTGTTTCGCGAAACAGGTTTCGCGTAACATTCCCCGAAACATGTTTCGGCGGGTTGTTTCGCGAAACAATTTTTTGTTTCGCGAAACACCGATGTTTCGGGGGACTGTTTCGCGAAACATGTGTTTTGTTTCGATGTTTCGGGTAAGTATGAATGAGCCTATAGTAAAATCGGTTTGTTATCGAGCACTTTTATTGTTCCCCCATACTCGGATTTTTCGAAAAGTAACCCAAAATCACCTCCCGAGCTCATTTATAATGCTCAAAACGACAAAAGAGACATATCTAAACACTTCTTGGAAAAATTTAAATTCTGTCAAAAAAGATTTTGCCTCTCACTCCTCAATCAAAAATGGTCCTTTCAGGGTGTCTTTCACCAATTTTTAGCCTTTTTTAAAGGGGGGGGAAGCTACTTAGGTTTGAAAAAGTGGCTTTCATGGCGCAGTGCGTAAGCGTTCGCGCTTTTTGGCCCAAAATGGTGTTTTTTGGTGTTGCAGGTTCAATCCCACGTAGTGGCACACTATTTTTTTGGCTTATTCTTCTTCGTTGATGCTGTCATCCTTCGCTCTGGCCTTAGGTATCTTCTCTCTTTTGTTCCTTTTTTTCAGCTCTCGGTTTAATGGACTAAGTGTTTGTTATTATGTGCGTTCAATATGGCTCTGGCTTGTTTGATCATTTCTAGGGGTAATTTGGGTCACTGATTCCGAATCTGGCGTCAAAAAATGTCTAATTACCTCTTAGCTGGCCAAACGAGCCAAAAAAATAGTGTGCCACTGTGGGATTGAATCTGCAACACCAAAAAACACCATTTTGGGCCAAAAAGCGCGGGACAAAGCTTTTTTCTGGAGCAAAAAGACTTTTTTTGGGTCAAAAAGATTTTTGTTTGGGGCAAAAAAACTTTTGTTGGAGCAAATTGGCTTTTTTTGGTGCAAATATTTTTAGTTGTAATTCTGCATTCCCTTTTATTTTTCTAACGGGCGACGGTAAATTCATCTACAAGGTTCAAATCCCTGTGGAGGTGATCCATTTTATCAAAATGTTCGAATCCTAGTGGTCATGAATCATTTTGCATAGTCTTGGCACCTGAAAGGTCGAAACCCCATAATTTGGATGGGTATCTTCGGGTAGGTGGATCACCACCTAGACAACCTGAAAGAGTTAATCAAATTAGAAAAAAAAATTAGTCCTATAATACGTAAGATATTGAGAGAAATTATGTTTGATAGGAGAAAAAGGGTGCGATTTTACCCATCCGGACCGTGAAACCTGGGGTTAGTACCCTGGGGTTAGATGGATTTCTACCTGAGCCCGTAACTGGCTTGTAAAATTAAAGTTTGTTAAAAATCGAAAACAAATCATCTTTCCTCACCCAAAATTGTGTGGGTAAGTAGGTTCAACAGGATAAAAATTGCAAACTTCGCTACCCAAATTCCAAAACCCTGGGTGGGTGCCACATGGCCAGGGAGATATTCATCTAAATAATAATTTTTTCAAAATCGAAAATAAACCACTTATTGTGATATAAAATCTTGTAAAGAATTGGTTTGATAATACTAAAATTGTTATTTTTGCCATCAAAATAAAAAAAAACATCGGGTGCGCACATCCTGGCGAAGTGGACATCCACGTGGAAGACCTGAATAGCAAAAGTTCGTCAACAACCGATCCTGTCATGTACAAAAAGCTATGGGAAACCTGTTTGACAGGACTAAAAGGGCATTTTTACCCACCCCAACCGCAGAACATGGGGTAGGTACCACCTGGTCAGGTGGATATCCACCTGGATGGTCTGAAAAATATTTTTTTGAAATATATAAGAAAAAACCCATTTTTCTGACTTAAATTCGTGAAGGTAATTGGATTTGTTAGTACCTAAATTGAGATTCCCCCTACGCGGAGCGAAATGCCTTGGGTATTCTTCGGTTAGGTGGATATCCACCTGGCTGCCCGATAAAAATGAAACTCCGTCAAAGTAAAAAACAACCCACTTTTCTTGTGTGTGGGGTCATGTTTGACAGGTGGTACCTAGGTATAGGTTCCGGGTGGCTACAAATGTATATTTGGTCCTGTCAAACAGAACTGCTAGCAAGGTTTTACATATGTCTAAATTAAAATAAAAATCTTTTTTAGGCCAGCCAGGTGGATATCCACATATCCGAAGGTAACCGCCTCGGATTTCGGGGTTCAGGGTTTCCCTGCAACTAAGACCTTGCCTAAGTTTGTAAAAGGATTATAAAAGTGGCTTTAAGACACAGTTTCCAAATATCGAGGCCTAATGAGTGTCCTTGAAAAGTGTGCTTCCTATCGGATTCGAACATTCTGATAAAATGGATCACCTCCACAGGGATTTGAACCTTGTAGATGAATTCATTTGTAGATGAATTTACTGTGGATGAATTTACTGTAGATGAATTTACATTCGCCCGTTAGAAAAATAAAAGGAATGCAGAATTACAACTAAAAAATTTGCACCAAAAAAAGCCAATTTGCTCCCAAAAGAACCTCTGTTTTTCTTGTTTCTATCATTTTCGTCGCCCAAAATAACTTACGTTTACGAAAAAAAATATGCGCCTAGCTTGATTGATGAATGAGCATAAATCAATTTTCAAAAATGCAAAATTATAGACGCAGTACTATATTTCACCTATTAGTTGAACCTATTCGCTGAATAACTTGAAAAATCCGGTCTTTCATGCTGTCTACCAACTTCTGAATCAATTCCGGTTGAATTTCATTCCATGTCTTCTGAATAGCTCGCTTCAATTGGGCCTCATTGTCGTATTGTTTTCCGTCATTGAAAATGTGACGAACCATGATCCCCCAGAAGTTCTCCATAAGATTTAGGTCTGGAGGAACGCTGGGCCACTTAAGAAGCTCAATTCCTTGCTCTTGGAACCATTCCATCATGGGAACAAACTGAGGATCACTGCGTCGACGGTTCCTGCTGACATGAACTCCCGCATTGTCTTGTTGATAAACCAGCTTCTGTCGGGAATGATTGTGGAGGTATGGCATTAAACTATGGCTAAAGACTTCCTGATACTCCCTTGCATCCATTTTAGTTGAAATAAACTGGAGCTCAAGCTTGCCGAGTGGAGAAAAGCCACCTCCGATATCGCGCTTTGAGGAGTACTTAGGTTCTTTGCGTAGGTCTCGCCAATACCCGGTGAATCCATCCGGTCCATCAAGATTGAACTTTTTTTCATCAGAAAAGATCACCGAAGTCAATCAAGGTCATTAATTGCTATAATAAATTAACCAAAATTAATAAATTAACAAATTCCAATTCCGATACATATTTTCTTTCGCAAAGACCAGCCTATTTTTGATGTGATCTGCCTTCAGACGTGGAGCTGTTTGCTTGTGCTGATGCTGAATGTGCTCGCTAGCATCTATAGCTCTCCAAATTGTTGTTCTGTCCACATTTAAATCCAAATTTTGCCGAATTTTTTCACAACTTGTTTCACTGTTTGAGGCTTCTCGAAGAATATGGCGCTTATCTCTTTCTGACAAAACAGGGTGTCGGCTGGCATTATGTCGATTGATGTTGTAGGCCTCTGTATCTGTACAATAGCGCCGAATAACATGCTCAGACTGGTTTAGCCTGCGCCCAATTTCACGGTAGCTGATGTCTTCTGCACGCAGTGCATCAATTCGACCTTTTTCATATTCTGTGAGTGCTGGCCCTCTTGGCATTACCTAAAAACTAGTCATTAGTAAAGGAAACACTATGAAAAATGAATAAAACCGTTTAAAATGATGATGGATCATGAAATCACAAGAGAAAGACAAAATGCCAAAAGTGCGTCTATAATTTTGCAACAGCGCATTTTCGAAAATTAATTTATGCTCATTCAACAATCAAACTAGGGGCGTATTTTTTTTTGTAAACGTAGGTTATTTTGGACGAAGGAAATGATAGGAACAAAAAAACCAGAGGTTCTTTGAAAGTGGGGTGCGTTTATAATTTTGCAACAGACTGTATGGCTCTCCCCGTTTAGCGCCAAACTTTTATAAATTAACCTGTTTTTGGATTTATCCTGATTGTGCTCAAAATCCTTTCCGTCATAACGCGTTCTGTCTTTGTTTTGTTTATGATACAAATATTTTGCGAGAGTTTGGCTTTCGTCGAGAATTTTTATATATATAATTAGTTTGAAGTTATAAATTTCGAAGCGATTAGATCATAGAAGCGATTAGATCATAGCTTGGTATTTTTCTTGGTTATATATTGCCTTTTAAGGCTTGAAAATGGAAACCGATGCTAACTAGTCGAGTGCCGAAGAAGATAGTTCATCCGAAGCCGGAAAAGCTCCAAAGCTGAAGACTGCCGATAATAAAAGGGCTAATCAACGAATAGAAATCTCAAAGAAATACAGCAAAGAAAAAGTAAAGAAAGTAAGAAAGTAAAGTAAAAAAGTAAAAAGTTAAAAAAAACTTGCTCTCGTGACTGTTTTGGAAGAATGTTAGGGTTTATTGTTGGCCTTGGTTTATTGAATAAAGATGCACTTGTAAATTATATCAACCTTCCGTCTTACAGCAATTCGTTTTTGTTAGAGTATAACGATGTAAAAAATTGTTGCTATCATAGAAAATAAATTTTTTGGTGTGACACCTCGAAGCAAAAAAAGATTGAGTTCAAATTCATATAGGAACAGGATCAAAAGATTTATGATCTATTTTCGCCAACTCAGATTGTGGAACCACGTCGAAACTGCTACTTCAGATAAAACCGTTTATATACGTAACTGTAAAAGTCAAAACAACTGTTGACGTAAGTAGTAGACATCTATCTAACAATTAAATAAATAAAAATAACGGCGTCTAACAGGTTATGGCGAAAAGGATTTTAAGCGCAAACAGGATAAATCCAAAAACAGTTAAATTTTAAAAAGTTTTGGCGCTAAACGGGGAGAGATTGTTATATAACACTGGGGTGCTTTACAAGAATCTGCAAAAAATCTCACAACGAGGTCTTTGAAAAAAATTACTTGAAGTTCCCTGGTAAGTTTTTGTTTTACACAATCAAAAAATTCCAGGTCAATTGGTCCACAGACCAATTAGCCTGATCGGCTAGAGGCTAGAATTATAATTTAACTTTTTTCTTTTGCAGAAGTTGCCTGCAGAAGTTGCCGGTTTTGACGAACTTGCCAATCGCCTGCTTTTTGAAGAATATGACCGATTTTTCATTATCCGGTAATAATCTAGATTGTGACCGGTAATATTACCGTTGCCCAACCCTAGTTGGGACCGGCTTCGATTTAACAGTTTGAATGGTTTTTTTTGGTAGACTAAGACAATGAATGTGACCTTACGGTCAATGAACCTACATTCCATCAAAGCAATACATATGAGGCATATGTGGAAGGTCAATAACTTCTGTACACACAACTCCTTCTCCTCACTTGCTTCACAATTTTGCATGATAGCTGGAGTAGCTGGTTGGTGATCTTTGAGGGAGGATTTGTTGACTTGTCTTGAGCTTTCCACGAAAACAATTGAGCACAGGAAACAGGAAAGCAATGAAAAACAAAAGAGCAGTATTTGGGCTGCCTTGTCCACACGTCTAAACTATTGGGTTGATACATAATTAATGTTCATTTTTTAAAATACAACTCAGCTTTGGCTTTGTATTTTCGGCAAAAACTATTTAGGTAGCTTCCGGGCATATTATATACCACAATGTAGCTAAGAATATAGGATTTATTTTGGTATGTAACATGCCAAAGAGCTACCTAAATAGTTTTTGCCGAAAATACAATGCCAAAGTTGCGTTGCATTTTAAAAAATTAACTTTAATTATGCATCAACACAATATTTACAGTCGAATCTCTCCATAGTGATCACCCAAAAAGCTCGTTCCCACCTGGGGTCCGATACTTTTTTAACTTAAATTTTGAAGGCTTTTGCCAGTTGTCTTCGGCTAGTCTAGTCCGAAATATCGCAAGGATTCCGCTTTTGCCAGTCATTATGTTAATGGCAACAGTTTGCCGAAAAGGCCCGCGGCTCTTTCTCCATAGTGATCACCTTTTTCGTGAACTTAGGTGGGAACGAACTTTTTGGGTGACCACTATGGAGAGAGTCTACTGTATATGTAGTGTTATGACAGTTTATTATAGTAATATACAAACCTGGCCGCAATAAATGAGAGTATGGCACAAATGAAAAAAGAGAGGGAGGAAAACAGCAAATCTAGCAGAAGTTGTGGCGTTTGTAGCTACATCAAATACTAGCAAGGAAATGGCGGCAACTAAGTGAAAAATGCCCAGGAATATGGCACATGAAGCACATGGCCACTTCTCCGCTAATTTGTCTGAAAAATGGTCGAATTATAAAAAATTCGAAGGCAGTGGAAACACCTTTATACTGTTAAAAATTTGGTGCAAAAATTTAGTATAGTATTTCACCTTCTTTTAAAGGACCATAGCCGTCGGCGACAACGAGAATTTCAAACGTTTGAATTAGGTGGTGCGGTTACGGTTTATTTTGGATCCGGTTTATTTTTTCTCAGACGTTTTTATCAAAGATTTGACAGAAATTTTTACATTTTGCGGACCCCTAATACTAAAATTTCTTCTTCTTCAAAATGGGATATTAAACGTAGAAAAAAATAAACAATAGTTGCACTAAAACCCGGTTAACCGAAAGAAATCAGGAAAAAAAACCGGTTAAAAAAACCGGTCGGTTTTTTTTCCTATTTCTTTCGGTTAACCGGGTTTTTAGTGCAACTATTGTTTATTTTTTCTACGTTTAATATCCCATTTTGAAGAAGAAGAAATTTTAGTATTAGGGGTCCGCAAAATGTAAAAATTTCTGTCAAATCTTTGATAAAAATGTCTGAGAAAAAATAAACCGGATCCAAAATAAACCGTAACCGCACCACCCTAGTTTGAATTCGCGCGGGACAGTTTTCTTTCGTCTTTCATTGTAATATTTTGAGTCATTCGACGCAAGTCAAAAGATTACAGTGCGAGATGAAAGAGAACTGAATTCCAACAATTGAAATTCTCGTTGTCGGCGACAGCTATGGTCTTTTAAACTAATTTTAAACAGTCGAGCTCTGTTATTAGGTGATCCTTTTATACTACAGTCAACTCTCGATATAGTGTAGCCCCTAAAAGTTCGTTCCCGCCTTGGGTCCGACACTTTTTTTACCTCGATTTTTGAAGTCTTTTGCCAAATATGATTCGTCAGTCTAGTGCGAAATATCGCAGGGATTCCGATTTTGCCAGTCGTTTTTGTAAAAGGCAAAAGTTTTGCCGAAAAGACCCGCGCCTCTCGATATAGTGTAGCCTTATTTGAAAAAACCACTACACTATAACGAGAGGCGCGGGTCTTTTCGGCAAAACTTTTGCCTTTTACAAAAACGACTGGCAAAATCGGAATCCCTGCGATATTTCGCACTAGACTGACGAATCATATTTGGCAAAAGACTTCAAAAATCGAGGTAAAAAAAGTGTCGGACCCAAGGCGGGAACGAACTTTTAGGGCTACACTATATCGAGAGTTGACTGTAGAGGGTAACCTCTTTCAATCCAAAATAAGAAGAAATTATAGTAAGTCGTTTTCAAGCCCTCGAGAAGCTTTGAAATATATAAAGACGGGTCCATTTATTCGAACAACAAACACGTTATCTGTTTCGATGTTTTAGATATAGGTTTTGTACTTTGGGTTTTAGCACTAAAAATCAGTTTTTGGTTTTTGTTCAGCCTATTGACTGCCCGCTGTCCCATGTCCTAAAAAATTAGTAGGATTTCAAATGACAAGAACCTTCGTTTTAAGACGATTTTTGAAGATCTCTTTTCTGCAATCGATTTTCCGACAATATTGAGACTTGTTTTTGATGTGATTGGGAAAAAAATTTTTTGCATGAACATTCCACTGATTATATTGTTCCGTGAGAACTCTGATTTATTTTAACGTTGCAAACCGACCTTTCGTATCATCTTGTTCTATGCCGCTCACCATTCCAACCAATTGTACAGCAAACCAATGCGGTTGGGCACAAGAACTGAGTATTATGGTTAAATTAACGTTTTTTGAAATGGAGGATGTGTTCAAAGCTGGAATAAGTGGCACTTACCTTTTATTGCTTTTTTCATCTGTTCTGACGTCTTTTGCTTCAAGCATATGTTTTTACCCTTCCTCAAAAATCAAATCAATGTTCCAAAAGCCAAGCAGCAATTGATCTGCTGCACCATTCAGCTGCTGCTAGGCTCAACTCTGCCCTCTACACTCTTGCTTAATCAATCAGCGAGCGAACTTTAATACCCTCCACCCGAACCCTCACTTTTTGCACATACACACCAAGTGGTGATCCATCAAGATAAAACTTCCAAACAAGAAATTTATTTATTGCACACTCTTTTGGGACTTCATGACGCTATTGCCCTTCGCAATATATCTTTTAAATATTTTTACCTGAAAAACAAGTTCTTAAAAATAACAGTTGCAAATAAGTAACGTAAAATCACACATGAGACACATGTTGCACCAAAAACGCTAACACTAATTTTAGACAAAAGCGAACAGACTACAGTCAAAACAAATTTAACGACACCCGTAGAAATCGCGAAGAATAGTCGATTTGCGGAGGGGACAGTTTAGCACTCCAACGTGTTTACCAACTACAAAAATGTTAGACAAACACGAAAGCAGTAAGCCTCGAGCAAATCCCTGTATCCAACCATCCAGCCAACCAGGTGAAGGGTTCATCAGGCCAGAAAAAAGGGAATATCAACAATTGGCAGTCAAGAAACCATTTGTCCATGAGACAATCATTGTGATTATGTAGCTTCTGAACCGTATCCCCCACCCGCTGCCTCTTTTATATGTCCCTATGTATTCTTATTTGGCTCTGGTAGACCAAGTACAAAAATTCTCTAGCAAAGTAGCTCAGGGTGCTTCTACAAGCAATTCTTGCTAACTCAAATGACTAATAAGTTGCACACTTTGTCATATAAACGTTTTTTGAATCGACAACTATCGTAAGGTTCAGCTTTGAAACAAAAAAGTTGTTGTGTGTTTTGGTTGCCCTTCTCAATTCTCTTTTCTATCCGTTTCGCAAGTTCTATAGTAGAAAACAGATTAGTGGAATTTGAAGGAAGGGATAAGAGAAAAAAGGTTGCTAGACAAGAAGAAAAAATGAAAAATAAAGCGAGCAGTAGTAGTCAATAAGCTAGAGAAATAGAGAACACAAACGCACACCGACACGAGAGGGGGTGTTCAGTGCCTAAAAAACGGCTGCAACCAGTCTGCCTGACACCACCCAACACATAGCCTGTTGTGCGTTGCGTAGTCCTTTATCAAAGGGAAGTGGTGCTTAGTTAGCCATTGCATACACCCATTCACGCCACTCCCTCATTCCTTTTTGTGCTGCTATTTGTCTGCTGCTATGCCTTCTTCTACTACTACAAAAGGTGAGTAACAATTGTTGAAGAGGTAGATTTTCATATTAAACCTATTAACCATGGGTTTGTTGGAAGCAGATCGAATTGCAAATTCAACTCTTTAGTCGTTATGAGGGTGACTTTTAAGTTTTCAAAGGGTTATTATGAAAGGGTAGTCCAGATTACGACACGTTTTCCAAAATTTCGAGACGTGTATTATATTTTTATACAAGATTTTAAAAACTTTACAGGCATGACCAGGCAATCTCAACTGCCTCATAATTCCAAAGACATCCAGATGTAGCTATGAATTAAAAAGCCGTACAAACCACCATCAATGACAGAACTCGGTCGAGACTCAGTCAATTTGTAAGTTTGACGATAAACCACCACAAAAACAAGGGAATTAAGCAACGAAAAATGTGGCTAATAATCTATCTGCTTGGTATCTTTTGTCGTTAAAGTTTAGAAAACAGGACCGAGTTTTTTTTCCAAAATATTCGAATTGGAGAATAGGGTCAAGGCTCAATATAGTGGCAACCGACCAACCCTCCTCTGCAAGCTGGTTTCTGCCAAGGCTTCGATACTTTGTTACCTCAATTTTGACGGCTTTTGCCAAATTTGCAAGAGTTGCAATTTTTGTAATAGGCGAAATTCTTGCCAATTGTTAAATGACCGGTAAAATCGTTTGTCCAAAAGCGATTTTTCGGATAAGACTGACGAATCGAATTCGCCAAAAGACTTCAAAAATTGAGCTAGAAAAAGTGTCGGACCTTAAAAACCATGAAACTTGATAAGCACAGCAATTTGCGAAATTTGAATTCGCGCGGGACCACCTTAATTTTGTCCATAATGTTTTGAATTATTTTTTTGTGTGCATAAAAATTTGAATCCCATTTATAAGTAAATTTTTGACGCTACTCGGTTTTACTCCCCTCAATATATTTTAGGGGTACCTAAAGCATACTTTTTGGACAGCAAAGCTGGAATTAGTAATGGTTTAGCCCTGAGCTCAAGCCTAAGTGCCAAAGTTTAAGCCGAAGCCTAAGGACTAAGCCTAAATGTCAATCATAAAAATTATTGTGAGAGGTGAAACCGAGTAGCGCCAAATTTTTTAACACAGACCCGTTTAAGTAGTTATGACGCAGTGAAAGTAGGATACATTGTCCTATCTGGCAATGTCGAACCGTTTACTAGTCGAGCATCGTTGGGTTCGACTAGTAAACGGTTCTTAATTTTAAACAAATTTTAATCGCAAACAAAAAATAATTCGAAAACATTATTGACAAAATTAAGGTTCGAAATTTCCATAATTCGAAATTTCCAAATTGCTGTACTTATCAAGTTTCATGGTCCTTTAAGTGGGAACAAACCTGAAGAGAGTGAGACCCAACTGTATAAGAAACTTTATTGATTAAAAACCTTAATTTTAAATCATCGTTCAAAATTTCGCCCAGGTTTTAAAAACTAAATCTATCAAATTGTCATACAGTCGAGTCTCGATATAACGCGACCCCTCGGGACCGTAAAAAGGTCGCTGTATATAAGGGGTCGCGTTATATCGAAGGTAAATTTGACTGACTTCCTTTTGCTGGATCATTTGAAGGTTCGCGTTATATCGCGACTCGACTGTATTACAAAAAAATTAGCATTTACTGCTATTTTGCACACCCATCTACCATTAATGGTCCAATTGATTTTGTGTGTGCATGCATATATAGAGGTGAAGCACAAAGAGTAGTTTGTTTTGTTGTTGTCATCGACTTCCTCAAAAAACAAAGAGGCATGCGAGGTTTTATGCTGCCTCTATCACAAAAAGGAAATCTCCCATTTCTCTACTTCCCAGTCCCTAACAGAAGGGGTGGGGGTAGTGTGCAACCATACAAACCAGCCAGACAGGCAAAGTGGTGTCTAGAAGTAGATGCCCCCCCCCCCCTAAACGTCCACCCATACTCTGGCCTGCAAATAAATTCGGCTTTTTTCTCCACACTTTTCCGCCGTCTATTTGAGCTGTTTGCAGCCCCTCTATCTATTTCGCTACATCTACTACTGATGATGATTTGGTTGGTATGTGTGTGCGTATTTGACTTTTTTGGTGATTTGCACCAATTGTTAATTGCACTAAACACACCTTGTTTCGCGGAAAATGAGTGTGTGCAGCAGTCTTTGGTCTATCAGGGCTTTTTTGCAATCTAGTGTTCTTTGTTCTTTTATTCACTTTTTTGCTGTCTTTAAACAGGAGTTGGTTATAATCAACCGATTGTTGATTCTGATAAAAAATGTCTAGTCGGAATTTTTAGGACAGACATAAACATACAAATAAATCGAATCATTGTGCTGAAAAATGAATAGGCGAGAAGTATGAGTCATATCTTGTTTGTAAACACATTCTTTTAGCTTGACTCTTTAGCAATCTCGACTAAGCATGCCTTTAGAGATTTTAAAATAGCCAAATTATTATTAGGGTACCCAGCTTTGATATGTGTATCAATCTCTAAATGACTTTGCATCCGGCACTGTCCAATGATAATTAAGATTGGTTCAAATAGAAATGTACCACCAAATGTGAGAATTTGGCCGCCTTTATTATTTTTTTGGCCGCCTTTTTTAAATTCATAATAAAAAAATATATTTAAAAAGGCGGCCAAAAAAATTAAAAGGCGGCCAAATTCTCACATTTGGTGTTACATTTCTCATACAGCCATAAAGATTGCGAAATTATTTCTTCTGCAAATTTCAACTATACCTTTCTCAAGGCAAGAAAGGAACCTTAAAGTACACGCTTCTTTTTGAGTCAAAATTCTGAGCATCACGAATATGATTAAAAAAAGATTTGGCAAAATTGAACAGACTCCCCCACTCGATCCATCCTCAGACCTCCACTCGCATCTCTTCTCGAAACAATCCAAAATTGTTAAATTTTTCGGGTTGTGAGCCATTTTTTACGATACCTCGCATTGTTTGAAACCTCACATTGTTGCCTGCTCACGGAATTTCAATTGTGTTGTGGTTCAGTATTCCTTCGTGTGAGAAGTCCAAAGATCGATCGAGGGACGAGGAGGAAGTGCTAGTGTTTAAAAAAGGGGGAAAGCCATTTACGTTTGAAAAAGTGGATTCCGTAGCGCAGTACGTAAGCGTTTTGTTTTTTTGGCTCAAAATGGTGTTGCAGGTTCAATCCCACGTGGTGGCATGCTATTTATTTTGGCTTTTTTGACACCAGGTTCGGAATCAGCGACCCAAATTACCCTAGAAAAGATCAAACAAGCCAAAATAATACCGTATGTCCCAAATATTTCGGCGGATTTGAAATGGCTTTAACTTTTTTAAAAGCAAAATTTCGACATTCTGTTTTTCATAATTATTTTTTCTTGATGGGCATTTTTGTTTTCTCCATCTAACTGGAATTTTTTTTTTTAATTTCACTTTTTTGCCTTGGTCCCCCTGTGGTCGTAATTTTGGTTCATTGGACTAAGGCGATTTTTGTTCAGAAATGGTCTTCACCGCTCAAGAAAAAGCCTTCTGTGTCGTCGAATATGGCAAGCTAGGAAGTCCAGTGATGGTTCAGCGTTCTTTTTGTGCGAAAAAAGATGAAAGTTGCCTCAAAAATCGCCTTAGTCCAATGAACCAAAATTACGACCACAGGGGGACCAATGCAAAAAAGTGAAATTTTTTCAAAAAAAAATTCCAGTTAGAGAGAAAACAAAATGCCCATCAAGAAAAAATAATTATGAAAAACAGAATGTCGAAATATTGCTTTTAAAAAAAGTTATAGCCATTTCAAATCCGCCGAAATATTTGGGACATACGGTAGCATGTTACCACGTGGGATCAAACGTGCAGCACCATTTTGGCCAGAAAACGCAAACGCTCCGAAATTTTGTACAAATATGTTTGCCATTGACTTTTCTTTCAACCGGACAGTGCCTTGCCCAAAAAAAACAAAAAAAATATGAAGAAATTTAACTAGGAAAACTATGTGTATTGAAAATATGGCAAGCTAGGAAGTCCAGTGATGGTTCAGTACTATAAAAAAACTGTAATATAAAAAGATAAAATTAATTGCAAAAGTAGCTTCAAACTGAAGCTGAGCGCTAGAGCCGGGTGCCGGCACTGGTGCTTATTTTTTGGTGATAGACGGAAAGCCCCCATAGAGCAACCTTTCCGAAATCTCAATAGTATCATGGCTGTTCATGCAGAATTGCACTTTTATATACACATAATTCGAAGCAAAAATGACCGACCCATCGTTCTTAGCGTACATTCTCTATCATGGTTGGTATCATGTTTTTTTGATATTTCGGAAGGTTGCTCTACCGAAGCCCTCAAAGATTAAAAAATAAATCAGAGCTACAAGCAGCACATTCTTATACTACTTTTCGATGCAAAAAAACAGACTATGTACCACACCTTGAGTGGTTTTTTTGGTTACCCACCCAGAAATTATGTGGTGCAAACATTGCATGCCGTGTACTCTCTAATAGAGTGGAATGCCGTTTTTCTGTAAAACATTTCAGAACATTTCTTTGTTGGCAGTTCCACAGTTGATTATATTGTAATTTTTTTATTTAAAAACTTTGAAGATGTTTTTGTAATTGTATGTTGCTGTACATACTTTTTTCAGCAATTATAATTAATTTCCTGATTTTTACCGATCTGTCAGCTTTTTACCGTATTTATCTAAATGCCGCCTGGGGCGCTTATTTTTCGATCGAACTCTACGATGGCGTTTATTAGAGCCATTTAGACATTTTTGTGCTCTCAACCAAAATCTGAAATGTGGCATCAGTTGAGCTCACGAGAGCTTAAAAATGCAAAAAAGAAGAGCTCGAAAAAAAAAGATGAACAACATATATACTCCAAGGTACAAAACCTCAAAGTCAAGGATAATGTTAATTAGAGGGGGCGGCAACCAGAAGAAATACGGTGTAAAAAAGTTTAACTGAAAAAACAGTTTCTATGGCTTATTCTCATAGATGTTATAGATAATTTAAAACAATTTCAGAATTAGTGAAAGACCAATAATTCTATGGACATTCAAGGTAAAATTCTATATTTTGACAACAGTTTTGCGTGACACAACAAAATTGTTATTTTTTATAATTTTTGTAGAGCGGGTATACAAGCTTTTTAGCGCTAGTATCCCCCCCCCCCTCCTAAAAAACCTAACCTCTCAAAATCACTGTCACTACCCTTTGGAACAACAAGTTTAGGCTCAGGTGTAGGCAGCGTACGGAAGTTGTGACTAAAGATAGGTTTACGCACTTTTTAGGGGGTTTGGGACATATTTGGGTACTTTTTACTTAAGTTTAAAAAGGAAAAATTTTGGAGGGGGCGTGCCATTTTTTTCTGTAAAAACCTTATTTTGCAGTTTACTACATAAGGGTATTCGCTAGTAGGGTCATCTTTCTTAATAGAAAAATTATTTTAAGAGCTAACCGCTAATATCGAGGCTCACAATATCTCAAGCAATATACCTTTTTATTATTTAGGACCAGTCATACTGAGCAAAAACAGCAATAGACCAATGCACCAACAATTATCAGTTGGTTGTGTTTGCTTATACAGTAGTACTGCCACCCAACATCACTAATCACAAGAAATATCAGGGTTGACAAACCAGCTGGTTCAGAGTCTTAGTCCTCTTTCCTATTTACTTCTCTCTTTTTATCGATTCATCACTTATTTTAGTCTTTAAGAACAGTTAGTGTTTTTGAAAAGGAGTACGGTGCTTTTGTTAAATCCGAAAACTTAAGTATTAAGATTTTTAGTTAGATTATAGATTAGACATTAAGTCATTTTTTCGAAGTCGCCATAAAAATTGACTTTTTCATAGAAACGTGACAGAAAAATGTATGTATAGTTTTTGGCGTACAATTACTACTTAGAAGATGTTTACACATAATTTACAAAAAATTATGAAATGCACAATATCCCCCCCCATCCGGACTAAATAAGTTCCGAAATAGGAGCACTTGAATTAGTTTTACAAAACCACAAAAATAACGAACTCCAGAACGCTTATCTGTGACGAGCAACAAATTATAAGTTGTAAACCAGTATTATTTTTTACAGGCTCATATAAAAGTCCAGTTGAAAATGCATTTTTGAAAAACGATCGGTAAAATCAGATTCCTTGCTATGTTTTCGACTGGACTGACGAATCGAAACTGACCGAAAATATCAAAAATTGAGGACTATAGGTGGGAACGAACTTTTGAGGGTGTCCTTAAATCCAAGTTCGACTGATAATTTTTCATTTCTTTATCTCAGCATGAAATAATTTTAGCTTTGTGAATCAAATATTGCAATTTAGAGTAACAGTCGTTTAGGTCAATCTAATTTTTATAATGGAACTTAATTAACTAACTGGAGTATTTCAGTTACAGCTACTTTGAAATTTCCCATGTTATGGCTCTTTCACGGACTGCGGCTTAGACTGAGACTTTTTGGCTACATGAACACCTTTTAGTTTTAGCCTAAGTCTAAAGTCTTCACGGAGTGAGGCTTAGACTTAGACAATTTTCTTCATGTGTTTATGTCTTTAACGGCTGAAAGCAGCCTCAAAACGTTTCTTTACATGTTTTCTTTCTCCGCCGACCATCCCCCATATCGACACGCTTTAGTTTCAGCCTAAGTCTCAGTCTTAGTCGCAGTCGTGAACGAGCCATTAAGCAAAAACAATCCAGTGTTCATGGATGGTGCATTTTCAAAATAAACCTTTCACCAACTATTTACAAAATAACCATTTGTAAAATTGCGCAAAGTGATGACTGTAGTATGTGTCATGCAAATTCAGTCGTTTTTTTCGTCTCAAGTTTGATGAATAATTCATCGACTACACGTTATTTAGGCCAGACAGATTGGTTAGTTATTTCCTATATATAAATATGCTAGAAATGTTTAGCTATTGTAGTTTCTAAAACGTATTGGAATACTATTCTACATATTATTATTACTACCTTATTATTATTATTGACTAGCTTTAACTGGAGACTCAGTCACGATTTAATCACTTCAGCATTTTAAAGTAGCTGAGGTATTGAATCATGACTGACATTCCATTAAAGCAAGTTCAGCCGCACCTTTTTGTTGACAAACTAGTCCAGGATCTTATGAACTTAAAACATTTGATTAACTGCAGCCAGGTAATTATTGAATATAATAAGATGGTTTAGCGGAAACCACCCATTTTTTTATTTACAGAAATTGTCGCGCAAAAATTCCTACAAATGAAGGGATTCGTCGCACCACAAATTTCTTTATTTTAGGAAATGTGTGATATCTGGGTATTCTATTTTTATTCTACTTTTAGAGCACATTGATTTTAGGTAGTTTTTTGAGTAGCTTTTTACTTTGATTTTTAGGCGCTGGCTCTTAAAAAGTAAAAAACCAATTTTTCGGTGCGGCGGCGACAATTTTTATCCGCTTGCAAGTATGGACATAATCGGACATCTTTTGAAATATCCTGTGCCAAGTAGATAACTTCTTTGAACTATTTAGGTCTTTATTTAGTAGAGCCTTTGCCAAATCGGAATGGTTACCTGGACGAAAGCACTACATTTATTTGTAGAATATAATAGTTTAGGCTTATACTTATGTTTTTTTACCTTCTTATATATTCAGAAAAGCAATCGGTGATTCTGGTTGTACGAAAAAACCGTATACAAACATCAATAATAACATCCCTAATTACCAACCTTAATTTCTACGATTTTTTCTAATAAAACAAATGGTGGAATGAGGACGTAAAACAAAACAAATCCTTGGAGTAAACAACAAAAGCAGCAGCAAAAAGTAGTAGTAGAAGTAAGTCGACCTTTGCTTGTGTTCAGTTTGCAGAGGGAAATATAGCAAGTGGCTTTTCTTCTTGTTCTTCACTAAAGGTTGGTGAGGAAGACAAGGGGGAGGCTAGTCTCACTGTCTAATTATTATTGCTTGTTATTTACAGGCGAAAAAATCAAGTCGTTTTCACTGCACACTCATTTAGGAGAGCTTTGTCTTTTGTTATCCTTCACAACTTTGTTTGCTTCATTGTTCAAAGCTGGCTGGTGCTGAACTCTGACTTTCTTACGCTAAATTTTGATTTTAAGAAAAACGCCTGAAAAGCTATAAAATGTGATGTCTTTAAAGGGCCTGACCTCTTCCTACTCGGTGGTCCCCGCCAATTCAAAAATTTTCCCTTGATCATTGGACTTCTGTACGGATTTTTCCGCTAGGTTTCTAACAAACTAAGCCTAAAATTTGATTTCAGGCCTAGTTTTGTTAGAAACGTGGCAGAAAAATCCGTACAGAAGTCAATGATCAAGGAAAAATTTTTGAATTGGCGGGGGACCACCGAGTAGGAAGAGGTCAGGCCTTTAAGGCTGTTTTATTTATACAGTTAATGTTTTGCACCTCCAAGCTCATAAACAGCTGTGTGTTTGGGGTGGCCGGACAAATCGAAAATTTTTAGAAAATTTTTGATTCTGAACTTTTTTAGCTGCCATTTATGATAAGGAGCTACCTACCGTACTTACTCTAAGTATGCCCATCGGGCATACTTAGAATAATGAATTTTTGTAAACCTCAAGCTGTCTGAAATTTCTGTTTTCATTTGCTGTTTCAGATGTGTAAAAGGTGTCTGTTAGATTTTTGAAATCCCTTGCAGGCATTTTTCACACAGCTAAACAGTAAATGAAAACAGAAATTTCAGCCCACTTGAAGTTGGGGGGGGGGAGGATAATTAGAGTAAATACGGCACACAAATTTTTAAAAAATTTCCGGATATTTAGGCTACCTTATATGGGGGCACCCTCAGTGTTATGGTTTGATACTAAATTTGGCTAGGGGAAACTTGTCAAAAACGAAATTTGCCAAATACGAAATTTGCCAAAACGAAATTTGCCAAAACGAAATTTGCCAAATCGAAATGCGCCAAAACGAAATATGCCAAAACGAAATTTGCCAAAACGAAATTTGGCCAACGAACCAACAGGGGGACCAAGGCCGTTTTTACGTTTTTTCGAAATTTTCGAACTGTGTTCTAACCACTAAAACAACCCCAAACCAGCGAAAACCATCCAAAATCACCCAAAACCACCCAAAATCATACTAAACAACCCAAAACAACCCAAACACCCAAAACCATCTAAAACTACACCAAACAAAAATTTAAATTTAAAAATTTAATTTAAATTTTTAGTCTGAACCAACCAAACCAAGTGGTCGTCGACTTGGATCAAACTTTTTTTTACGTTTTTGGGTTCTAAAACCAGTTTTCTAGACTAATTCGTGCACGCTGAACATGGTTTGACAGTGGTAAAATGACGTTTCATGAAGAAATTTTTGAGTTTTAGGGTATAATTGATTTTGGTAAAATCAATTATTTGCCAAAACTCAAAAAATAACTGAGAAAACGGCATTTTACCACTGTCAACCATGTTCAGCGTGCACGAATTAGTCTAGAAAACTGGTTTTAGAACCCAAAAACGTAAAAAAAAAGTTTGATCCAAGTCGACGACCACTTGGTTTGATTGGTTTTAATTTTCGAAGTTGGTGTCCTTGATTAGGAACCGGGTGAAGGCTCGCGATTGCGCTAATAAAAATCGGAGATTGGTTCAAGGTTGGTTTTTTTTTTCAATGTTGGTTCAAGACTAAAAATTTAAATTAAATTTTTAAATTTAAATTTTTGTTTGGTGTAGTTTTAGATGGTTTGGGTGGTTTGGGTTGTTTAGTATGATTTTGGGTAGTTTTTGCTGTTTTAGGTGGTTTTTGGTTGTTCGGGTGGTTTTAGGTGGTTAGAACACAGTTTCGAAAATTTCGAAAAAACGTAAAAACGGCCTTGGTCCCCCTGTTGGTTCGTTGGCCAAATTTCGTTTCGGCAAATTTCGTTTCGGCAAATTTCGTTTTGGCGAAACATACGTTTGGCAAATTTCGTTTTTGGCAAGTTTCCCCTAGCCCTAAATTTTAAGGATGACAAATGTGACCAAAAAACGTGCATTTAGAATAAAGTTTTGCTTGCAGTGTCAAATATGAGGTTGTAAAATTTTTGCCGTTCTATAATTTAAGTAGGATCTATTTTGTGTTATATTTGAGGTGATTGATGTTTCGCTAGCATCTTTTCCACCTTCACAGCTAATGCATGATCATCGCCTGAGCACCGTAAATCTTGCAGTGGTGGAAATAACAACAACTAAAAAGGATCGTCAATTAAGTAGAATGCTTCGGTCACTCACAACCTCCATAATGCTAATTTGCATGTCTATATCCTTATTGTTTGCTTTAAATTTTTTATTTAACAAACTTGTATTGTGTTAATTGACCTACCGTAACTCACAGCTAACTGGTGGTCAAAAAGTGTTCAATTTTTAGTAATAATTTTTCAATCGCAAGCCTATTCCAGACATATTGTTTCGCAGCCCTTTCTTTTCAAATGGCATATAAAGTTTACTTAAATATTTTCGAATAACCATTGTTTGGCTTTGAACACCTTCTAGGCCATTTTGAAACTTTGTCAAGCATTTTATCACTTTAACTGGTTGAAAGTTGAACTAAATTTCGGGCGTTACATTAACATCTTAGCACTTTGTTGTAGCGCAGCTCAAGAGCTACAAACCCGATTTTACAGAATGATTTTTGAAAATTTAAATGCTGAGAAATTGCATTTTTTCAAATGACCAAAATCCGATTTTTTTTCCAATTTTTCGGATTGGAAAGTCATTTTAGTCACTTTTTTTAAAAAATTGAATATTTTCAAAAATGCAATTTCTCAGCATTCAAATTTTCAAAAATCTTTATGTAAAATTGGGTTTGCAGCTGTTGAGCTGCGCTACAACAAAGTGCTAATATGTTAAATTACTACTAAAATTGACTCAAAGTTTGTCCAAGGACTTTTTGACCACCAGTTAGAAGCAGATTAATCAATTATGAGTACGGTCAAACTTCCGTATAATGGTCCCTTAGCTTGTTCCGACACTTTTTACCTGCATTTTCGAACATTTTGTACAGCTCTGATTTGTTGGTCTCGTGCAAAAAGTTGTGAAGATTTTCATTTTGGCAATCTTTTTGCAATTAATAACCGCTAACTGTTATACAACAGCTCCCTATTTCCAAAAAGGGTGTCGCTATAAAGAGGGTCGTAATTGTTTATAGCAAATAATTGTTTCTATTTCACTTTTGAAAGCAGAGTCAATTGATATTTTAACAATTTTTGGATATTTGCAAACAAAGAAATTTGACATAAAGCGACAAATGATGGAGAAACTGGCAGATCAATGGGGATTTCAAGGACACACCACCACTAACAAGTAGTTTTTACACTACCATTAACACAACAAATCCCACAACAATAACGGCAATTATTATTGTCACTAAATTCACTTGTCTATCAATGTTGTTTTTGGGAGCAATTTAATTCAATTTAATCCTGCAGACATGTCAGTGTAAATAAATTGCAAAATTTTAAATTTTTTTTAAATTTTATACATATATTTGTACATAGATTTTTTACTAAAACACTTATAGGTTCCTGTAACTTTATTTCAAGCATCAAGAGATTTTCAAACATCAATAATTTTATGTGTAAGTTATTAGTGAACCGTGATTGTTCAACTCAAATCTTTTGTCTCTGAATGGGCCAGCTGCTGTCAGCCGCTACGAATGGAAAATATCTCTTTACTTTGTTACACAGACATACCCATACAAAAAATAGATTTCGGGTGCCTGAAAGTGGCTGCATTCATTTTTCAAAAAGTGCCAGTTTCAAAAATTTCCGTTTTCGACATTAGCCGTTTTTGTCATTATATTAGTATATTCCCAGCTTTAATGAAGATGTCTTTTGGTATATAATGTTCTTTGATAAGCCACGGTCAGGTTGTGCCTTTTCCGTGTAAGTGTGAGAATCTCACTGATAATGAGAACCTCACTAAGAATTAAGCCAAAATCAAAGCTTTTTTGAAGACGAAGACGTTTTTTTTGGCCTGTAAGTGAGAACAAAATTTGTCCTCACAGTCAGTGAGTGAGAACTGAGAAAGCCCTGTGAGTTAGAGTAAGTGAGATTCTCACTCGGAGTGAGCTCAGCAAAACACTGTGATTCACCAAACACCGACTGTGTAATTCAGGTGTAATTCACCGATGTAATTCAAACGTTATGGACTCTGATAGCGTCTTACTTTTGTTTGATAAATTAGACGATCTGGGGCCCTGGTTTTAGCCTATGAAATCCAGTGAAATGAAAATTCAAATTTGAATTCAAATTCTGACTTTCGTGCCAAGATCAAGCCAAAATACTGCGATTCGCACACCTTTACCGAGGGGCACGTGCCCCCCCCCCCGTCAGATTTTTTCCCTAGTCAAAATTGAAAAACGGTGTAGGTAAAATGACCTCAAAATTTTTTTTTCCTGGTACAGTCGAGTCTCGATTTAACGTACCCCAATTTAACGTACCCTTCGATTTAACGTACCCCTAGGGCCGGTCCCTCCAATAATAAACTCCGTCAATTTACCCCGATATAACGTACACCTCGATTTAACGTACCCCTAGGCCGGTCCCAGGGGTACGTTAAATCGAGACTCGACTGTATGGTGCTCCCCGTCAGATTTCTTTTGTGATTTTCTAGCTACGCCCCTGGTATGTGCTGTAGAAGGCAGATTCAACTGGATGTGTGTGAATCAATCGACTTATTGTCTGTGTGTGAGAGAATAAGAAAAAAAAGTTGTATGAATAACTGCTGCTGGTAGTTGTATCGAGAGACTTCCACCATTCACTCACTCTTTTATCCGGCCACTTATCCCACCCAAAAAACAAACCTCATTTCTCCCGAAAAAGAAGAAGATGAGACTGGGTATGTTGCGCTCTAATCCATCCCCTCCTTACAGTCTGTTTTCAGCATTCCCACTTTTTTCTTGTGTTGTACATCTAGGATGAGCTACCACAAAGCCCTATTCAAATTATGCGTGGAATGGAAGAAATTTGGAGAGGCGGTGGAATCAAATATTTTGGGGAGAAAGTAGTGTGGGAGTGGTATTTTCTTCTTCTTTCTCTAAGCAAATAAAATGATCCATGCAAAAGTTATGCCCGTTTATTATGCTTTTCTGCAAAATTTCTTTTTTCTTTTCTTATCGTGCTGCAGGGCTAGCTTGGACTGGTGCTAAATCTGTTTTAAAACTTTAATGGTGAAGGAAGGGAAAGGTTATGCATTTTTGGTGATGACTAGAAAGTTAAATTTAACTTTTGTCCAATAAACATATTTTAAAAGCTGTCTTGCGAGAAATCGCCATTGTAAAGGCTTTTGAGACCTAAAATGTCTCAATGTGTGTGCAAGTTCCTGTATTAACTTTTTTACAAGCTGGAAAATTGCTGGTTTTAAAATTTCCAAACTTTGGCTTTTAGTGATATTGTCGGTCTAAACCAATGAACTTAGTTTTTGTTTGCCATTGCAGTTTATATCAGATCGAAATTGATTCTAAGGTTCAGACGAGCTTCTTTTATTCAAATTTTTTAACTTTCGGTTGCAGAATCTGACTATTCAGATCATACAAATTCGGTCGGTTAAGCGGACTGATCGGTAAACCGAAAACTGCATTTTGGAATACGGAGAGCCCCAAAAATTTTCTGGGCACTTTTTCCGGTTAATTTACGGGTTCAAGCGGCTTAGCTAATTATAGAAAACTAATAAACCAAAGCCGGAAACCAACTTGTCCTGAATTTTTTTTATTAATTTATCGACCTTTTTAAATTTGTAACAGCATTTGTTGTTTGATTTTTTACGTGAATAGAAATATCACATTTCTTAAAATATTTAGACCTTTATCTTTTTGTTATTCTTCGATCAGACCTAGCTTAACAGCTGCTTGGGGTGATTCCCTCTTTCATAGTTCACAAATGTTTTTTTAGGACGCCCCCACATAGTATATAACAACAACAAGCAAGTAACTAAATGATTGGATCCCTTGGCTCACCACTATCATTCTTGAAAGAACCGATGAATAATGGTAGTGTTCCCCAAAATATATATATTTAATCGATGTCTGGCCCGTAAATTGAATAACAACAGCAAAAAAGCAATTATTTCTTTTTTCTACTTATCGCCGAAATACTATTCGAGCGATGTGCCACCAAATGTGTGTGTGGTTATATAGATTACCTGTGTTTGGTGTGCCCTGGTGAATCATATCGTGTGTCTTTCCCACTTTATTTCTTCCTCTCCCGTTTCTATCTTTCTGTGTTGACCACTCAAGCGTGCATAACAGCAACAGATTTGCAAGAAAGTGATCTTGGGATTGTTGCATTCCACTTCCTTGCTGCATTTTGACTCTTGCCAAAGGTAGTAAATCAGTTATTTTGATATAAATTCGACCCTTGACAACTCGGCATCCTACTCGGTCCAAAAAATTTCTTATCAAATCATATAAATTTACCCTTGCTTATCCTGCATTCTTTATTATTCGGCATACCAGGATCAGTCTCCAAGAGTGCCGAATTACATAGGGTCAATTAGGTCGGATTTTTCACTGTTGATCGGCCTATGTTTTTTCAACTTTTTGCAAATTAGAACAATTTCGGGTCAATATCAATAATTTTGGGCGCTTCACCAAAACTACCATTAAAAAAGCAAATACTGGTAGTTAAAAATGGAATAAAAATAATATAAAAATTTCCGGCTAAACTATAAATTTTCAAAGGCCATTTATAAAGGGGCCACTTATTAAAAATGGGTCGATCAATAATAAAAACCATGTACGCCAACCTTCTTCGGGGTTTGATAATTTTTTAGGCTTTTTTCTACACCTTTCATTTACAATATAATTGAAAAATTAAATAGGCCGAAATTCATTTATCAAGAAGTTACCAATAAGATTATTTGTTTACATATAAATAAAAGGTAAAAATTTTGCTCTATAAAGCAAACCTAAAAAGGCCCACGATAAATTCACTTCTGTAAAGCTTGAAGACAGCAAGAAATTTATTTTCAAAACCACATTAAACACCCTCCACCAATAATTAATGGTTGCGCCGAATCTTCATTTCCCCTCTCCAATCGGAATTTAAATAAATAAAGTTGTAGTAGACAGGACGGCTCTTATCACTTTGCATCCTGCAAATTGCAGCAATGCATTCATTGATCCATCCACATTCATTATTACTTTACTACTACTACTCACCACCATCATGATCAAGTGGATGAATAGTGTGTGTGGGAGTGTCTTGAGTGAGCACCCAAATGGGCAGCAACACATTCAACCCCAAGTGCTGCTGCGTGAATGGGCCTACTTGTCCTTGCTGCGGACTGGCTGGCTAACTACCCCTCCATTGACCAGCCAAGTCAGCAATCGGCCGAACTTTTCTAATGCCCCTCCCTATATGTCAATAAATAAGGGTAGTGGAAATTTTCCTTCAATTTATTTTGTAAGTAGAATCGACCCCCTTCCCAAGTTTAGGCTCCCCCACCTCTTATATATAGACAGAGGTGGAAGCAGGGCAACAAGGAGATAAGAAAGCCAAGCAAACACATATGTTCGTAGTTGTTCCCTGCTTTGCATACACGAATTATTAGAATTATGCAAATGTAATATTGCTCTGCTCTTGCTCTGACCATATTTATGGGTCCTATACTTTGGGCTGTTTCAATAAATTTATTGTTTATTACAGTTTTTTTATTGGAAGTAAGTGTATTTTAGTGTATGTAATTGATGAAATCGATTGCTATATGAAACTTGATTGATGTTTTTCGGGAATCGCAGTTGGATTAGAAGCTGGTACAAACAGTTTGATTTGAATTTCGGATTAGCGATTATTTACTTCTAAATTAACTAAAATGTTTTTATTCGCTTGACAAGAAGTTTTTCTTCGGGTTTTCAATTATTTGTATAAGATTATCTTATTTTTTGTATCTGCTTTTCGTTTCTGTCTTTTTATAAATACCTTTTCGTAATTTGAAAAAAAAAACTATTTGTCCCAACCCTTATTGATTTATTTTAACACTAGAAAGGTTGTTTGTAATAATAATATTTTTCGGACCGATCAGTTTCTAAAAGTTTTTTTGTAGATCAATTTTGTCTTTCAGGTCTGATTTATATTGGTTAGAACATGGTATGATTTTTGCGCCATTTATTTTTTGCAAAAACTTTGATATTGGAAACTGGAAGAGAACTGACAAATTATAGTTAAAAAAGTGTCGGACCCTAGGCGGGAACGAACTTTTAGAGTGACTGTGTTTAACCGAGCGTCCACTGTATTTCCCTTAAAACAAAAGGCATATTTTTGATAATTTAAGCTTTTTAATAGTTTTAAAATTTTTAAGGTCCTATTTTCTTCCTAGTTAAAAAACCAGCCTTTTAATAATTAAAAAAGCTGCAGAGGAAAGGCTTCACCCACCTCGTATGCGCTCTTTCTATGTAGATTTTCCATGGCCTCTCAAATATGTTTTCTTACCAAAAGGCAGACTAAAAAATCAAACTGCCATCGGACTGCTGACGGAACAATGTCTGTTTCTTTTTCAAATATTATAATTTTTTTATACTTACAATAGAAGAAATCAAGAAAAAATAACAATACCAAAAAGCTATTCTGACATTAGGAATCGAACCCTGCGTCTTATCAATAGTTTACATTGTTTTACGACTATTTTTTATGCGTGTTTGCGTAGGATGATGATTTCCCCTTCCACTGGTTCATCCAACAAAAATTTCTCGGTTTGTTTTTTTTGTAAAACATTTGCCTATTTGAGTCATAATTGTGGTTGGAGTAGCTGGTTTGTTTGCTTATTCACTTGAAATTCTTGGTGTCTTTTTAGCATAGAATTTTATAATTGTGGCTGATTGGTGGTAAAAAGTATACATTAAGCATTTGTGGGGGCCTCAGGGTGTATGTTTGTCTCTGCTAAATCAGACCGATAATTTGCAAAGCTAAGTGCCCTTAATTAACTGCATTCCGCTGAATGTTGGTGTTAAACCACCGCAATAATTGACCTAAGGGTTTTTATGTGTCTGTTTGGATTAGTCAAGATACGTTCGTAAGTTTTAAAGGTTGCACACAAATCACTCGCATTTTTATTGCTTCCTAAACATTGCTAAATAATGTTATTTTTTCAGTTGTCTTACATCAAATTATAGAGAATGTAGTTTTTTTGTGTCATTTATATCCCACATGAAAAAAATATTGGAGATAATGCGATCGAAACCACCAAAATGTGTTACGTTTTTGCATTTTTTCAAATATAACTTCACAAGGGAAAAATATTTATCTGAGATAAAAATTATTAAAATATGCATAGACAGTTCATTTACAGATTACCGTATTTACTCTAATTTAAGCCCCCGTTTAATTTAAGCGCCCCCTCTAATTTTACCCCCACCCTTGATTTTAGCCCTGCTTCCCTTTTCATTTAAATACTTGGCGCTACCGGAGTATAGATGAGATGAATGAGGTTAAATAATTAAAGCTCCCCCCACTCTAATTTAAGCTCCCCCCCCCCCAAAGAGGTGGGTTGAAATTTTTAACCCCGGGGCTTAAATTAGAGTAAATACGGTATAAGGAACCAGTTGAGAAACCAGACTAAAAAAGTTAAAAAAAAGCCTGCACATTTCTCGGTCTCCAAAATAATCCTTCCAATTGAATTCGAAATGTGGTGATTGATCGCAAAATCCTTACAGGCGCTTGTGCCACGTAAAAAAATCCTTGCTTAGAATTAGCTTTTGATCCATGAATAAATACTTATTTTTAGCTAAAAATAATTTGCTCTTTATCTAAAATTTAGACATTTTGATCTAAGCCATTAATGCACATTTTGATTTTTCATGTGAGATAATTTTTTCTGGATTCCTTTTTTGAGTTTGAAATTGTATTTGAAAAAATTCATAAAAGTGCACTAGCCCTGAAATATTAAATGACATTTAAAAATTTGACCTCAAAGTATAATTTTATAATTTGTCGTGTCTCGTGTCATCCAGATGTATCAAGAGTTTTATATTATAAGTAGTCTTCGATGTGAAATATGTTTTTTTGGTTTTATGTTAATTTTTTTATAAAAAGATTAAAGCGTAGTTTTAGCCACCTTTTTAAGTACCTATTCACATAGGTTTTTATTAAATTTTTGATAGAAAAAACAGAAGGTCAAGCCATTGACGAACTCGAAGACTAATAAGCAAGTGGGACGTAAGTGAGAAAACAAAGGCGAAAAACAGGCGTATCAAACAAATTAACGAACAAGAAAAATTTGAACAAAAATAATAAATTTGATTATGTTAACCTAAATTTGAGACACCCTGTAGATACAAAACTTGCATGATGTCACTATTTATTTTGTATATTTCTGATCTTTGGACAAATTTTGCCTATTGTTGCTAAGTACTCAAATTTGAGAGTGAATTTTTTCATTTTGTACATAAAATGCATTCATTCTTTTATTTAAAAGTATAAGTGTCTTTGAAAGCCTACCAAAGCCTTTTTTTGCTAAATTAAAAATTGAAAAATCAGAAAAGAATCATATTGTTTCATTTATGACCATTACCTTCGTTCGCAACTTGCGAATCACAAATCAAATGATTTGAAAGTTTAAAAAATTGATGTTTCACCATTTATTGGTGCAAGCCTTGGTGTATTGTCTAGGTTGAGTGGATGGGGAGGACTGTCCCGAGCATGTCTCACATTGAAGCCGCTAAAATAAACAATCTCCAAAGTGCAAACCTTGCTTCTTTTAAAATTTCTTGATCTCTTCAATTCTCTTGCACAGGTGTTGATTTCTGAAGTATGTGGCGCGCTTTTTGTGTGTATCTTTTTGTTGTAATATAAACCTTTTCGTAATTTATTTGCTTAATCACAAAATAGCATTTTTATAGTAAAACTAACAATTTTAGAGGGATCTTTTGCAGAGAAATTTTATATGTGCATTAGTTGTTGCTGGTGACATACTATGTTCGTGGGACATCCCATCCTTGCGGTAAAACTCATTTATTAATTCCGTATTTGCTGTACTTGAAACTTTTTCAACTATTAGAAAGCCTAAATGCCATACTATATTCTTAAGAGGCTTTGTTGGTAGGAGATAACCGAAATTTTAAATTTTTTTCTAATCATATTTCTTGTAGTTGATACAGTTAATCAACTTGGATGAAATTTCCAAAAAATTACAAAAGAACCGAATTTTCGTAGAGATGAAAATAAACAAAAAGTTTCAAGTTATTTCAACCTATTTCACACATACCGTATTTCCTCTAATAGGCGCACCGGTGCGCTTATTTTTCGATCTCCCGAAAATTGGAAAATTTGGAATTCGCTCTCGAGATTGTTGACTGAAAATAAAAAATCTAAAAAGTGGAATCGGTAGAGCTCGTGGGAGTTAAGAAAACGCAATAAACAGATTTGCAAAATTTTGACTCTGCACCGAGATCCAGACCCTCAAAGTTGAGGGGTGCGCTTATTAGAGCGGGTGCTCCTATTAGAGGAAATACGGTATCTATATAAAGACTCCGAAAAATTGCTGATTTTACAGGACATCCGCAAAGGATTCAAACTGCGACCGACACAAACAGTTGACAAGAGCAAGCCCATTATCCAAGCAGAAGGCGAGGATGTACCTGTTCTCGTGTTGTCTGAAAAGGTTGTGGAAGTACAGCCAGTGGCAGCAGCTATGCAAGCCGACCCTCCAATGCCTCCATTCAACATTAAACCGATTATAAAAGCGCCATCTGCTAGCTTTGTGCCTCCCCCACCTCCACTCTCTTTTAACAAGAATGGTGGCAAAGAAGCAGCCAGGATTCCGCCTAAACCAGTGGTTGTGGACAGGGAAGCCCTTCTGCGTGGCATTAAAGGTGGGGTAAGGCTGAGGAAGACACAGACTAACGACAGAAGTGGGTTGATTTTGGACGATGAGCAGCAACAGGTCAAGATAGGCAGCAGACCGGCAACTCCCAACTCAATAACTTCGCTTGATAGTCAAGGGTAAGTCTTAAGACCTGTACTGTTCTTATATCAATAAGTTGGGTGAAATTTAACACTAAAATGAGAAACCAAATCTCAAGTGTGAATCTGTGTACATTTTTTGTATGAGTGGTAATTTTTTAAGGAAAAATAGCCGCAATTTTGTTATGCATTATGATATAGGTTTTCCAGGTTTTGGAGATGGAAATCATTCGCATACCCACTCTCGTACTAAAGTTTATCTTAAAAGAAGCAAATTTGAGCTGTTTTTCAGGCGAGCACGATTTTTCTTAAATGTTAACTAAGCAGACATTTTATAAATAAAGCCTACATTCTAATAAGCGCTCATGTCCCTATATTATAATTAAGATTTTAGAGTTAAGGCCATTTTAATTGACAATTTCAAGGTTTTCAGTTGGTTGAAAAAAAGCCCATGGGCTTTTGTTAAAAGATATACGATATTTTTATTTTTAATTTTGTCTAATTACATTACATTTATTACAAATATTTTAATAATGGGTATCTAGGGCTTATCTGGGAAACAATATCCGAAAGGAATTTCAAACAGTGACTTTTTCCAATTTCTGTTAGTTTGTAATGTTTCTATTTGTGGAGAGGACTAAAATCAAACCATCTATGTGACACATATATTTTCAGTATGTGCACTATCCAAACGCCCAGCTCTTCTGGTTGCGATGATTGCGCTTCTTTGGGAACAGCCAGCTCTGGTTTCTCAACCAGTCGACTGTCAGCGCCACACAGCAACCAGAACCAGAACAGTGGGGCATGTTCTGACTCTGAGGCAGAGTCATTGTTCTCCTATTCCGGAGGCAGCTCTTCTGGCAGAAACTCTTCAGTGCAAATGCAGAGACCCTCACCGACACCGCCTCCACCCCCGCCACCACCTCCAGTTCCCATTGTCTACCATCAATCCAGGCAGAAAAGCCCACCTAAAGAACCCCAAAGAAGAGTGATTTCATATTTGAGGAAAAGAATTTGAAGGTGACCAAAGAAGACTTGCAGGCAGAGATACCTAGCGGAAGTGCAGCTGCTCGAATAGCTGCATTCAGTCGCTTCCAAACAAGTTGGATCTCACTTATCAGATTTTGAAGCTGCTTTCAATGACGACAGTAAATTTTTTACAGACGCAGCAGTGCCTTCCAGTGGATATTCAGCCACTTTGCCCTCCAGAAGAAGTGCTTCTGCTACAGTGCAGCCTAGGAGAACACCTATTCCAGGCGCTTTCACAGCTAACCAAGGTGAGTACTCAGCCAACATTAGTGGGGAGGAGTTTTTTTGCCTTAGTCCCATTGTTGGTTTTTTCAAGCCTAGGCAATGGTTGGTCAGCCTATGTAAGGATGGACTCAAACATACCTTAGACTCGTGTATCAGTACGTCCTAACAAGCACAGACTAAGCCTAGAAAAATAAACAGGGGGACCAAGGAACAACTTCTCTCCTTTGTTGAAGAGGGCCAAAATTGGCTCTTTTGATCATTTTCGAACTATACAGTCAAACCTCGGTTTAGTGGCACCCCCAAAAGTTCGTTCCCGCCTAGGGTCCGACACTTTTTTTAACCCAATTTTCGAAATACTTTATCGATTCTGTTAGCACAGTCTGGTCGCAAATATCGTAAGGATTCCGATTTTACCGATCGTTTTTTCAAAAGAAAACAAAATTTGGGTTAAAAAAGTAAAACCTCGATATAGTGGCACCTGTTTTCAAAAAAGGGGTGCCACTATATCGAGGTTTTACTTTTTTACCCCAAAATTTGTTTACTTTTCAAAAAACGATCGGCGAAATCGGAATCCTCACGATATTTGCGACCAGACTGTTATAACAGAATCGATAAAATATTTTGAAAATTGGGTTAAAAAAGTGTCGGACCCTAGGCGGGAACGAACTTTTGGGGTGCCACTAAATCGAGGTTTGACTGTATTTAGACAATCAAACGGTAAGAACAACAATAATACGCTCAAACTTACCACCAATGCCTTTAAACCAACGATTACAAACGGGAGTTCTACCTTGGGCAGAACCAGCCATCAGCAGTTGAAGCAGCAACCACCTCCACTGCCATCTTCTTCCCCGCCCCCACTAACTCCCACTAACATGCCCAGCCATTTAAGTGTCAAAACGCCTTTCAAAACAGAGGTATTTCCATCAACAGCACGGCAGTCATCACTGTCCCCTGGAACTCCAACAGCGGGTTTGTCTAAATCATCTTCCACTGCATCTACAGCTTCCTCCTACCACTCTGCTGTTAGTCGTGAGCCACAAAAAAGCGAAAAAGTGGTTGTCCACACCAAGGCTAAAAGCCCCAGTCCATTTAGCCTTAATGCGGGTGTCCAGAATGCGCGCTCCTTAAGTGCCTGTTCTCCTCGATCACAGGACCCTCAACCAGAGGAGAAAAATTTGGAGCCACCTAAGTCCCACTTTGCTCGCTCCTTCGCTGTCAGGTCAGGCACTGCGGGTGGTGAGAGCAGCTCCAACTTTGAAAAAATCAGGTAGAATTTGCTTGAAGGAGTGAATCAATATAATTGATGTTGTTTCAGGCAGTCCTTCAACGCAAAAGCTAGTGGGGGTGGAATTCCTTCTCCGAGCGCTGACAGAGCAACTTCTTTGACGACGACCCCTAAAGCAATGGCTGCCAAGAGTGGAGAGAGTGTGTGGAAGAACGCGGCTAGTGAACGAAAATCCCTTTCACCTAGCACGTCTACTACTTCCGCATATCAAAAGGTAGGATTTAGCGAACCTCTTCGATTCACATACATCAGGCTTGGAATTGGAAAACATAATTCGAACTTTACTTGCAAGGGAGCCGTTCGAACTGCCTCCCGCCTAACGTCAATCTGATGCTTCAATCTTTTAGCCCATGGTCGATTTACTCAGTGTAGAAAAAGTCCTGGCGGTGGACAGAGAGGTTTGGAGCTTCGAAAATTAAAAAAACACACAAAAACGGCAATTTTGGATACTTCAGTGTCCCTTTTGTTTGTCAAGTGGTCCATCTGACCATTATTACCTTATGTTACTTTTTGATTTTACGTCCAACAGTAATGTTTTTTTTAAATATTTGAAATTTTTTTGAACATTCAATTTTTATGGTACATAAATCACTAAAATTTAAAAAGTTTTTCCAAATTATTAAGAAGTTACATAAAGTCATAATGATAATAATATATGATAATAACATGATAATAACATAATAATATAATGATCAGGTTGACCACTTGACAAACAAAAAACTGAGCATTTGGTCATTGAAGTATCCGAAATTGGCATTTTTCATGTGTTTTTTGAGTTTTGAAGGTCGAACCCCCAAACCTCTCTGCTCGCCGCCAGGACTTTTATACACTAAGTAAATCGACCATGGCTACGAGATAAATGCATCAAATCGAGGTTAAACGGGGCGGGGACAACTCGAACGGTTCCTTTAATTGTCTTTAAAAGCTGTTTGATAACGAGAGTATCTGTAAATTTAGGGTGGGTATTAGTGTATTAGGCAATGAGGTTTATGCGCAAAAATTAAAAAAAATGAAAATGCAGACCGTTTTATTTAATACATGTACCCTAAATTCCCCCGTATAACATGCACCCCTCAGATAACACGCACCTCATAGATAACACGCGTGTTATACGCGAAAATTAAGGGTAGTTTTTTTTATTGTTTTTTAAAAAGTCCTGATTTCATAGAAAGCAATTTCGCTAAGTTATTTAACTTTTCTATCTCCTTTTTCGCGATCTCTACTTTTTTAACAATAATATTTAAAAAACTATTTCTTTTATAAGTCAGCACTTTTTATTTTGAACAGTCACTTAATAGGTGTTTTGTGCTAATTATCAATTCAGAAATTAGTCACGAACATATTTTTATTTAATGGAAGCATTTTTGAACTACTGCAGACACTTTTTTCTAAATTACTAAGCTAAGTTTATTTTAGGCAACGCCTACTAAGCAGCTGGCAGGAACTAAAAAGTGAGTGTTTTGATGAACACTAATTAATTCGAGTCAACGAGAATAATAGTATCTTGCAGTAATAGCAGCAATTCACCTGCGACCACCACTGGTTTTTCTGCCACAACACCACAAAAATATTTGCCTAATGGCAATAACATCAACAAGTCCAGCAATTTCGGTGAAAATGATCCAGAGTTTCTGCGGTCCAACTTTAAATTCTCGATTAATTTGGAAGCGGACGAAGGCAAATGTTTGGGAATTGTGCGAAGGTAGTCCAGCCCACGAAAATTGCTCAAAGATATTATACTAAGCAGCTTTACGACAGGTGTATAAAATGTGCCTTCAAATAAATTCATGTTTCCTATGTAACACCCACCCCCTCTATATTTACGGCGCCATGTGCTATGGGGTATTTGCCATTTTTGAAAATATTTTCAAATTTTAAATCGGTTATGGCACCAGAAAATGGTACTTTTTTAGTTGCCTCCCCTCCAAAAAATAAATTATTCATTTTTCAGTAGTTTGATTTTTTTTGATACAAAATTTACTTTTAATGTAACATCAACAACTCAAGTAAAGATAAATGTTGAATGCAATTAAGTGCTAGGGATTGAATCCAAGACACAGAAAACATTATGGAGTGGCCACAACACTCCTATCCTTACATAGCAAAGAGTTTTGCCGAAAAAAAGACGAAAACATTTATGTGGTAAGGGACATTATGTTTCGACTTTGATCAGAAATTGTTGAATAATATGTTTCCACTTCCTATTTATCTCTGCTTGAGTTGTTTATGTTACATTAAAAGTAAATTTTGTATAATAAAAATCTAAAAAATTTAATTGGCTTGAGTGAGCTTTTTTTTTTGAAAAATCAAATTTTCATTACCGCACATGGTGCCCTGTTTGTTAGTATATTACTTAGCTGTGAAAAAAAACTAGTCTATTGTGTGAATTGTAAAATTGAGTATATGCAAGATTAACGATAAAATATTTGCCTTTCAAACATTATTATTAATACTTTTATTGTGAAAAATAAAAAAAATTAAAATAGTTTTCAAAAAATGTCTGTTTTGGAGAATGTGTTGTTAGGCCTGACAATCCCATCATAAATGGCTCTAAGTTGGAGTATGTCTCGTCTCCACTGGTGGCTGACTCCTTTTGTGATTCATGTTGGTGAGTGTCCTCAAAGGTTGTTGTTGTGCTTCAGAGAACTCCTCCGTGACAATGTCTGCAAAAAGGTTTATACTTTGATTGTTTATTAGTCTTGAGGATTAATAACATAAAAACTTGATTTTAATCATGAGTTATCTGACGAAATTGAAAATAAGCTATCTAACACGCTTCGAAAATAAAAGATTGTTTTCATTGACTAGAGAAATTAGGCGATGTCTAAGTCTTGTCTTTTTTTTGAAAAACTTGGGGTATTATGTTTTTTCATAGATTTTTCGACAAATTTTATAAATTTGACTTATCATTTTGTAGCCAAGATTCTCAGCTAAACAAAGTGATAGGTTGACTTTAAATAATTATCTAAAATCTATGGAAAAAACACAATGCCACAAACATTTCTTTTGAAAAAAACGGACAAGATTTACGACATGACCTAATTTCTTAACAAAATGTATATAGGGTTAAGCCATATATGTTAGGATTGGTTAGTGCATTTTAGCCATAAAACAACGAAAAGTCTTTTTCGAAATAATGATACTCTATTTGGAATCATCAAAAAATCCGAAATTCGATTTACCTGGAATGCTCGCTTGCTGTTAGTCTTGACGGGTATTTGGACAATCCTGGACATATCAATAGGTCGGAGCGTAAGGTCATCTTCAATTAAATACAATGTTGTTGCAGATGTTTTGGAGGTGGAAAGGCACTGAGAAAGTGGGAATAGCAACATACTACCAGTAGGACTATAACAAGTAAGGCGCTAGAGCTTTGAAAAGTCTGCATGGTCTGTTTTAAGCGCTTCAAATCTGAATATAACAAATATGTTGTTGTAAAAAGCAGGACGACAATTAAGCAGTGATTTATAAAGATTTGAAATGTATATCTCAAGTATTTATATATAACTTTAGAGATTTTTTAACAAAGTTAGCCCAAAATAGTTTAGTGAAAGTGACGAAAAGGCTATATTTTAAACTCCTTTTTCAGACATAAAGTTGCCAATTAAGTTTCGTCTTTTAGACAATTAAATTTTCCTTGTAAGCATAAAAGCTAAATTATTGCGTCTATAAAAAGATAAAAGGGCTTTATGTTGTGACTAAATCTAGTCTAATGAAGTTCTTTTTGACGAGTGGGTGGGACATAAAAACATCCAAGAAACAGTTTAAAACAAAATAGCGTTGATGTTTTCAAACTATGAAAATTATAAAACATATTTAGGAATTCGCAAAGCTAAAACACCTAATTATTTGCAACAAAATCGCTATTTTCCTACTAATGCTATGATTTTTGTCTACAGTTAACTGTCTAGGTAAGAATTATATAAGCACAAACTTCATATAAGGAATTTTTTTGGGGATCTTGGTGCTCTATACATTTTTTTTCACCATATAAAGACATTCGAAAGTAAGTACAGCATTTGGCAGGTCCCGTAGATATCCTTATTTAAGGTTAGACCATAATAAGTTTTTTTTAAAGTTTTTGTGTAAGTTCTGAGAGAAAAACATGAATTGTATTCATGTTTGTTTTCGAAGCACATGCAATAATCGGCAACAAATCTGAAGGATTGTTTTTGCAAAATCGGTGTAAAAGACAGGGAGGTGGGATTTTTTAATAGACTGTATTTCTTCTAAGATAAGCTCCGCTCCTCAACTTTGAGGACTTAACTTTGAAGACCAGCCCAGAGTAAGTATTTGCCAAAGCTTTTTATCGCGTTTTTTACTCTCACGAGCTTATCAATTCCATCTTTATTCGCACACAAGCCACATTTTCTCGATTTTATCAAGCTTCTGGGCTTTTTTTATAAACGAAATACGGTATTGTGATTCTCAGTAAAACAATTCAGATATGTTGCAAAAGGGAAAGATCAGTTATTTTCGGGCAAAGATACTAATATAAAATTCATATTAAAAATGATAAAAAAAAAAGTGAAATATTTCGATAACTACAAGATTACACTTAATTTATACCTGTGGTTTTGACCACGCTTAACAACTGAAAAACCACAAGAAAGAGTAAGTAATTGCTAGTTTATATATGTAGGTGGGCACTAAAAGAGGGATTTAGCAGTGCTTTGTTTTACGCGAATCAAACTTTTTCGTAAAACAGATGCTGGAAAAATAACTACTATGAATTGTGTACAAAGAAAACATCATTTTAATAAAGGTTGACGCATAACAACTGGACTAAAAGCTGCTAGATATTGCCCACCTTAGCTAGTACTCTCCTACTAACACTAAATTATTATAAAAGCTGAAAATAGTGGCGGCAATTTGTTGTTGACATTTATTCAAATAGTGAACTTTTTTTATGACTTATTACGTATCGGGTGTCTGGAAAAACACGAGAGTTATGGCATGTTTGCTTTTAGAGTCATTGTTCTTTTTATACATCAAGTTTATTATTAAGTAGTCGAGCCAAAATTTAGCAGGTAACCTAAAAGAGTTATTTAAGTAAACTTTGTTTACTTCTGTTTGATTCCATAATTCATAAAATTTAGTTCTTCATCAATTAGAGATATAAAACATTATGTCAAGAACAATTGCACTTCTTTAATTTTTTTAAGTGACCAAAATCACCCTCTAAAATACTTTTTTCTGCGTTTTCCTTCCCCTTCAGCGTAAGGTAAAAGAAACATTTCTAAATGCTTTCTGTCCTAAATATTAACTTGTATCAGAATTTTGCGTTCCACTTCTCAAAGGTGGATAGTCTTAAAAGTAATTTAGAGTAATTTCGGTGATTTATCACAATTTTTCATTATGTGGATACTCGAAAAATCAAATTAAGCTCTATGGTTTCGAATTCCGAATTTTGTCCGGGCACATTTTGGGGCGGGCATATTTTGTCGGGAGCAGGACGTTTCACTACCAGGACAGTTCACTACCGGGGCCGTTTCACTACCGGGACGTTTGACTACCAGGACAGTTCACTACCGGGGCCGTTTCACTACCGGGACGTTTGACTACCAGGACAGTTCACTACCGGGGCCGTTTCACTACCGGGACGTTTGACTACCAGGACAGTTCACTACCGGGCCGTTTCACTACCGGGACGTTTGACTACCAGGACAGTTCACTACCGGGCCGTTTCACTACCGGGACGTTTGACTACCAGGACAGTTCACTACCGGGCCGTTTCACTACCGGGACGTTTGACTACCGGCCGTTTCACTACCAGCCGTTTCACTACCGGGGACATTTTATATTCAAACTTCTTCGAATCGAAATTTGGCGCTAGTATAGAATACACCCCTCCACCCCCCCCCCCCAAATCGCTGTAACTACCCTTGCAAACAAGAATCCATCAGGTTTCTGTTCTTATAGTCTTCCACCACGGCCAAGATGTTCGTGTCGGCTTTGACATATTCTGCGCTCGCTTTTTCGGACGATCCCCACGAAGCCGCAAGCCACGCTTGCAGTCCTGGTCGTGAAATGGCCCGGTAGTGAAACGGCCCGGTAGTGAAACGACCCGGTAGTGAACTGTCCTGGTAGTGAAACGGCCGTAGTGAAACGTCGCGCACCCTATTTGTCACTGCCAGAATACGGTAATGTAAAACGAGGAGTTAATATGACACAGTCGAACTTGTTATTCACATTCATTCATTCAAGTTCGTTCCCAGCTGGGTCCGACAATTTTGTCCTAAATTTTGTTTTTTACTAATTCTGTTGCACAGTCTAGTCCGAAAGATCGCACGGATTCAGATTGTTGTAACGTTAAGAGAGCAAAAAGAGATGATAGACGCACGACTTCTAATTTGGTTTATTCCACACAGCACTAACTAACACAACAGAAAAATAACAATATCAAATAACTTGAGAAAAAAAAATACAGTGAAGTTCTGACAACCCGCCTTTTCTGGGAACGCCGGTTTGGTGGCAATTTATTAGGAATAATTTGACCGGGACTGGCATTGCTGGCCACTGGCCAGCAAAGTTACGCCCGATGTGGCGGAACTCGAGTTCGACTGCAGTTACCTATTAAATCGAGACTCGAATGCATCGATTTATCAAGACTCGACTGTAATTCAAAGGACATTTATATCGATCATTTTTTGGAAAGACAACAATTTTGTTAAAAGATTTTGTAAGCTTTACTTTTTTTTTTCTGGGTGTAAATATTGTATTCTGAGGGTTTATTACCATCTTAAGTTTATATTTAAATATATTCCCTAAAAATTTGGTCTATTAAGTGTTGTTTGTTGATTGTCTTGCGATTAATCATAATCTTTTCTTCAAAGGTAATCCGAGTAGGTGGATTATAGAACAAGTGGAATAAAAGAAAAAGAGCCGCTATAGCGCATTTGCTGGTCAACAGATTTACAGCACACGCCAGCCGTCGGCGAATGCACACCCAATAGATTTATTTACACCTTCTGTCTTTGATCTCGATTTTATTTATTGTACAACTGATCTGCCTGCACATACCTCTCCTCTAATGGATATCAAGGAGTTTGAAGGGGCACAGCCTGCTCCAATAATAATACTCGGGATTTATTGCCCTTCCGAAAACAAAACAATAATTTTGCATTGCCCTGCTGGCACGCGTTCCAACTTGCTGGCAATGACCTTAGCAGACTCATTATTGCATTTACAGCGCTTCCTTAATGGACTTGGTTGGCAGTTAAGTGTTGTGGGAAAACAACTAACTTTACTTCTACCAACAACATCAACAAGTTGTGGGTTGGCAGAAGAACAAAAAAAAAAGAAATGTTTTTTGCTATTTTTCTTTTTTCGCAAAAAACACATAATCCATGCCCTTGTGCAGATCAATTTTTTGTTTAAAAAATAAATTTCCTAATGCCAGGAGAAAAATTGCTGTGGTATGCGGTTAAATGAACCATGGAGAATCACATTGAGGCTTGCCTATATTTCTTTCATTAAGGTTTATGGAAAGAAATATATTAGGAAAGACAGCTTACCTATATGTAAAATGATTTTTTTCACATATTCAAAGTGTTGTTATATATTTTTAATAAAAATATTGGCACTTGTGCACTTCGGGCACCTTGTTGTAATTATTCGTTAATAGTATTTTAAAGTCTCCCAAGTAATTTGTATAAGCTTAAAAAAATAAAAATCTTGTTTTCTAACGTCTAACTTGTTTAAAAGTTGACTTTTTGAAAGAAAATTCCTTATCAATATTTCACTTTTTATAAAGTTAATAAAAAGGGCTTAATGGTACCAAAATATTTGTTCGTACATTCTAAGCTTTAGGGTAGGGGCCGAAGCGAGAAAATTATGGAATTTGGCTCATATGGGAGGCCGAGAAAATGAATGTCACCCGAGCCAAAAACCGATAACGAAAAGTTAGCTAATTCCGAAAACGAGAAACCGAGATTCTTGCTGTCAAAATTATTACCGTATTTCCTCTAATAAGCGCCCCGTTCTAATAAGCGCCCCCCTTGACTTTGAGGGTCTGGATCTCAGTGTAGAAGCAATATTTTGCAAAGCTGTTTCATACGTTTTCCTAACTCCCACGAGTTCTACCGATCCCACTTTTAGATTTTGGTTGAGCACCCGAAAATCTCGAATCGAATTCCAAATTTTCCTATTTTGGAGGGTTCGAAAAATAAGCGCCCCGGGGCGCTTATTAGAGGAAAAACGGTATGTGAATAAAAAAATGTTGTCCATAAATTATCGACTTGTATTAATAAATAGCTCGATACAGCGACCTTCTGCACTTCTGTAGGCACTTCTGATCTTCGATAAAAGCTCAAGGTTTGACTGCAATGAAAATTATTATAACCAACTTTTCTTGTTACGGAGCTATTTTTTACATAAATTCAGCAAATCAGAAGACTTTTATTTTTTGATAATACAGTCGACTTCCCGATAATCAACATTTCATAAACGAATGGCTGAGCCTAGTCAGTTTTTTTTAATAAAACAAAGGGTTTTATGCACCAAAATCTTGCTGTTTTATTGTTTAAAAAAAAAGTTAAGATTCAAATTTAGAAGGTCTGTGTTGCATATCTAGCCTACTATATTTGTGTAACATTTTTTTAAAATTCACAAAAAGATATAATAGCGCAACAACAATATATAATATAACACCAAAAGCTCTCATAACTTTTTTTCTATCCTCACTCATTGTTCATTGAAATAAAAATTTATGAGGAATACTGTTTGCTACTATTGCCATGCATCCGAGCGTATTAATCTGTTTGTAATCGACTCGCTTCTGGTCTTCTTTTTTTCGCTAAAACTTAGCGCAAAATTTTTGCAGGATTTTTTGAAGTCTGAGTTTAGTCGATAAAATGATGATGACAACTTTTTTGTATTAATCAATTTTTTAGCAAGTTTTCAATGGGCAATACTTTTTCTGTGGCCAGTTTTATCTGAGAAAAAAATACATACTTAACCAGCAAAAAAATATTTTTATCAGCTCTAATTGGTGAGTCAACAAACTATCCTAAATTTAGAAATTTATTTGATATTCGACATTATTAGAATTGTACGTTAAGCAATAAGTCAAGTAAAAATAAAAAGCATCTAGCATATAAATTAGTTGACTGCATTATTTTGTCTTCTTTTAAGCAAGCAATTCACGCCATTTCCTCTTTCAATTATATAACTTTTTATCTTTTGAAGTGCAAATAATGGTGGCAATATATATTCTTTTTATTTTATTCTATTATTTTGTCTAATTAATCCAGTTCATCCCCATTAAATATATACACTTCTCACCTTCTCGGATATAATCAGGAAGCCCATCTGTCCCTC
The DNA here is from genome assembly GCA_004194705.1 of Ditylenchus dipsaci. NCBI lineage: Eukaryota > Metazoa > Nematoda > Chromadorea > Rhabditida > Anguinidae > Ditylenchus > Ditylenchus dipsaci. The sequence goes on from SADC01000380.1 coordinate 98,011, forward strand.
TATATCTCCAACAGACGGCCTGCCAACTGCTGCCGCTTACTCTTTTTATTTGTTTTAAAAAAAATTTGAAGTAATTTTGAATGAAAAGCAAGCCAGCACCAAGAGTCAAATCGTTAGTGACACCTCAAAGTCCACTTCACACTAAATTTGTTATTATGATTGACCAGTTGCAAAGCACCTCTAAGACCATACGTAAAAACATTTGAGCTTTGGGCAAGTTTAAGACACTGGATATGTGGTGTGAGAGGGTGTCAATCAATTGTCACCTCGTCTCATCTTACCTCTGTCTCCATTTTATTTTGTTTTTTTCTCGTCAATTTGTGACTAACTTCTATGGCCCTATACGAGAGGAGGAAAGTTTTTTGCCTTAGTCAACTCTGTTGATTTTTGCGTTTTTTAGGATTAGGCAAGGTAAGCCAGCGTATGTTAAGACAGACTCAAACATGTTTTTTTTACTTTCTTGAACATCGACAAACATGTTTGAGTCCGTTCTAACTAGTGATGGAAGCGGGACGGACGGTCCCGAAAGTCCCGTCCCGCCGAAGAAATTTTTTGCCAAAGTCCCGTCCCGGTGGTCCCGAACTTTCAGAGTAAAAGTCCCGGTCCCGAAAATCGAAAAAATTTCGGGACTTTTTCTCATTGTCAAGAAATTTACACATTTTAGCTTTTTCGCCAATTTATCATTATTTTTCTTATCAATCTTTCGCTTTCGTGCAATTTTTTCTTTGTTACAGTTCTTTTTGCTAGAATGAGTCAAGTCTGGAAAATCGGTTTGTACGAAAGAAATCAAGCAAAAACGGAAGCTCGATGTCTGGGAAGGAGAAAGTTGTGCCATTTCAATTTGTGCCCATAATTCAGTTCAAAAAGACTGAATAATCCACTAAATTTGGGCACAAATTGAATGGGCACAAACTTAAATGGCACAACTTTCTCCTTCCCAGATGTCTAGCATGTGCGTTTCAGCCGCCAAAGATTATCCAAACAACTGATGGAAGTACGAAGGGGGTAATCAAGCGTACAAAAATTCACCCAGAATACGCACTCAAGCTCCAACAATTGTATAGTAGAAAGATGTGGCAGAGAAAAATTCAATTGATAAGTTCATACGTGTTCTTCCGATAGGTTTACAATATTCCATTATTACTATGGCTTTTTATGTTGCATTTATATTATAGGGGAATTGTCCTCGCTTGATAAGAAGGTTCTGCACTTTGTTTCCTGCACAAACCAGCCTCTCTCGATTGTGGATGAACCAACATTCAAGTCTCTTTTTGCAGCGAATGATCGAGAAGCATTAAAAGGTGACATTGGATGTGGTATTTGATTAAACAAAAATTTATTTGCTTGTGGTTGTAGGCCGTCACCATTACACTGATTCTGCTCTCCCGCAAATGTATGGACTCGTTAGAAAGGAAGTGCGCAAGCGTCTCGCGGATTGTCCTATTCTTTCTTTCACAAGTGATATTTGGTCAGGACCCACGGAACGTTTTATCAGGTTCAGTTCCATTTTTTGTAAAACTAAAAATTGGTATAATATGTTTACAGCCTGACAGCGCATGGAATACATTCAATGTGGAAGCGGGTGAAGTACGTCCTCTGCATGAAGCATTTACCCAGTAGACACAATTTTGGACCATTGGCGATGTTATAAACAGGATGCTGGAAGAATGGGGAATTCAGCGTCAAAAATGCCACTGAGAGACGAGGGAAGCAACATGAAGAAAGTAGGTTTTTTATTGGATGTTTCAAGATGCTGGAGTTCAAGATTGCTTAAGGCATTCGAAGAAGGTGGATTCCTGCATGCGGACTGTGGTGCACATAAACTTAATCTTGTTGCACGCAATTCTCTCTTCGTTGATGCCAAGATCAAGGTTGTCTTAGAAAAATGCCGTAATTTAGTCAGCCATTTCCATCATTCAAAACTTGCGAAAAAGGTGACATTGGATGTGGTATTTGATTAAACAAAAATTTATTTGCTTGTGGTTGTAGGCCGTCACCATTACACTGATCCTGCTCTCCCGCAAATGTATGGACTCGTTAAAAAGGAAGTGCGCAAGCGTCTCGCGGATTGTCTTATTCTTTCTTTCATCGTCTGGAAATCGTCTGGAAATGGAGCAAAAAAGCGCGAACATAAAGGTTTACAGACTGAAACAGGTTTTTTCTTATTTTCAGACTCAAATTTTTTTTACAACTTGTCTTTTACAGGACGAACCTACTAGATGGAATACGACCTTCTATATGTGTGAGCGATTGTGTGCGCAAAAAATGCCTATAAATCTCTATCTGGTCAAATATGGAAAGCCATCCTTAGAACTCACTACAGAAGAACGGATAACAGTCGAATTACTTATGAAAGCGCTGATTCCGCTCGAAGCAGCTTCAAGAAAAATGAGCCATGACTCTGCTTCAATTGCTGTTCAATTTCCAATCACTAGGGTCCTGAGTGCGGATATGTATGCACTGCGTGAGCCTCAACTACAGTCAATGCGTTCTTTTATTCTCAGTTCTTTAGTCGGTGAATTTGATGTGGAGAATCAAAAATGAGTCTTCAGATGCATTAAGCTTGATAACTTGTTTTATTAGGCCATTGTTCAGGATATATGGTCTTGCGATGTTCCTGGATCCACGTTTCAAGGACCGCATTGCTTCTGACAGAGGTTTTTTTTTTTTAAATGTATCTAGTTGGATTCAAACAGAGCAGAGATTTGAAAATAATAATGAAAGGGATTCGGATATGGATTTTGGTAAGCTTAAAAAAAAGACTCGCCTTTTACTCACTTAATAGAATAGAGAAACATAAGACTTAATTGCAGTTTTAACTTCTCCTCCTGCGAAACGGACCATTGCTGGTGTAAATTCATTCTTCGGTCAACATCGTCAACTATTCCAAGACGACGGTGAAGTTGAAAATAGGAGTCAGTCTGATGTGCTAATTGAAATGAGAGCATACTTAAAGCTTAAATGCATTGATCCTGAAGGGAGCCGCTTGATTGGTGGAAGGTCAGTCTTTCAAAAAGAGTAGGTTCAATTAACTCAACTTTTTTAAAGAAAAACGAAGGTTCATTTCCTGTGCTAGCAAAAATAGCTCGTCGCTACTTATCAGCTCCAGCTGCAAGCGTACCAAGTGAACAGCTATTCTCGGTGGCGCGGATGTATACGACTACAGGCGTTCAAATCTTTCTCCAGAGCATGCGGGACAATTAATTTTTTTGAACAAGAATCTACGCGTCGTTAATTTCAACTACTAGCTCTTTTGTGATGTAATGTTGTCAAATAAAGTTTTTTCTGAAACAATGCTTTTATTAGAAGTCCCGAACGAAACTTTTTCTGGTCCCGGCAAAATTTTTGAAAAGTCCCGGTCCCGGTCTCGAAATTTTTTCTTAAAAGTCCCGTCCGGTAGTCCCGAAATTTGATATTTCCATTACCAGTTCTAACATGCGCTGGCCCAGCCTTTCCTCAACTTAAATCTTAAAAAATCACAAAAAATCGACAGATGGGACCAAAGCAAAAAAATAGTCCTCCTCTCGTACAGGGCACTTGTGCTTATCAATTTTAATTGTATATTTGCAATTAATTGTTTAAATTCATGCCATTTCTTCTTTCAATTACACCTCTTTCAATTTCAATTGTATATTTTACAAGCAGTTTAGATTGGGAAAAACTAAAAGCACAATAAATATTCCACCAACCATGCACTACATTTTCAATCGGCTTTCAATTAGCCGGCTCGGTGTTTTGAAAATAATTCACCCGCTGACAAGCAAAACCAGTGGAACTGCAATTCAATTTAATGCAATAATAGAAAGAGTAATAATTTTTAATTAGACCGCAGAACAACAAGTCATTTGAAGAAAAGTCCAACTAGTCAAATTTTCATTTCGAAGAAATTGAGAGGCACACAACCATCCTGCATCATTACCACCAACAACAATTTGGGGTCATTGTTGTTGTGTGGCATCAATGCTTGGGTCTTTTCGGCAAGAGAAATTGAAGTCCACCCTTGTTCAACCTTATTCTTTGCTCTTGCAGTTGTCCCTAAGGGAGGCAAATATTTTATGCTTAGTTTAATTTGCATGAGATCATCTTGCGCCACACAGAGTAATTTGAAAAGCAAGAAATCTTTTAGAGCAAAAAAGATGAACATTGAGCAAATTACGGGTCGCGGGGTCTCATAAAGAAAAAATAGCAGGTGTGGGGGTGGGTGCGGGTTTTTAAAATTATTTGTCGCAGGGTTACAGAGCTGTTAATACGTCTGCAATATCGTGCGAAGTCTCCACGGGTGTCACAATTTGAGGTACGAATACACCAGGTAATGTAATTGATTAATAGTAATTCAATTATATGATGATGGTTAATGAAAAAAATTTCCCTCTGACTGTTTTCTGCTTCGACAAAAAATTTGACATATTTCTCCATCAAAAGTGACAAGTCACACACTTCAAGCGTCTTACTTGTTAATTAAAAGATTTATCTGACGTTTGTATTTGCCCTATGGCAAATTATTTAATAACTACTATTCCTAATTATAGATAGACAGAAATATTTTTCGTTGTGCGTAAATCCTTAAATATGACACAACAATATAATAATAATAATTTATTCTCTGTAGGCGAAAAATATAAATTCTCTCTCAAGATCTTTCGACAATTTACAGACCATTTCATAACAAGTATAATGACAAGAAAGTTGGCAGTTTCAAGACATTTGTACAAACAACGTAGCAGAATTACGAAAGATAAAAAGTGAAATCCACGATCTTTTTCGTAGCGAAGGACCGGTAACCTGTATTTGTGCTTTGAGTATCTACATCTATTGGAACGATTGAGTTTGAAAGAACTCAAGTTCATTGATAAATCCCTTCAACTGAGAGACAAGATTGCAAAGGTTGGTCTTTCATGCCTATCTACTTGCCAACATGCCAGCATAACATTGTACAGTTGCTGAGGCGCATCCATAGGACTAAAAATCATATATAAAATATTTCAGAAACATAGTTATAAATTTATGTACCATGGCAGTCTGAAACCATTCTCTATCTCACGTATGACTTTATGGTTGGTCCAGTCCTAAATGCAAAGGGTTACAACATTGCAACGAAAAAAGCATGTAGTGAAGTACCCAGTATGGTCTTTCACCAAATGAGAACACTTCCCACATAACAACACCATAGGACCAGACCTAAAATATTTGAATTGAAATATCTCTGTCTTGGTGCAAATTAAAGTTTACATCTGATTGAGCTGTGTATTTAAGATAGTTGATTGCCTCGGGTGCTGTCCATCTGATGGGAATTTTCCCACCATTTTGTGTTGTATATTCTTGCTCTCCACTAAAAATGAAATTTTAAAATGTTCAATATCGCGCTAAATTATCTGTAAAAGGCTTAAAACTTACGATCCTTCTGTTAGCCAACGACTGAGTCCGAAATCAGCGATTTTGCAAGTCAGTAGGTCATCTACCAGAACATTTCTAGCTGCCAAGTCCTTAAGAGATCGGCTGTTTTAAAATAAAAACTACAAATATTTTTTTATCAAAAATACCCTGTGTACATATGCCTTTTCAGTCAAATATTTCATTCCACATGCGATTCCGTGTAGCATTTTGACTAGCTGATAGGCTGTCAAACGACCATTATCATTGGTTCTCAAAAATTGATCCAGTGACCCGTTGATCATGTACTCTGAATTTTTTTTTTTTTTATCATTGTTTTAGGTTCTCATAACAATTTTTTTCTATTAAAAAAATTTACCAGTAAGTATCATCACTGGCTCTGTTTTTGTGACAACTCCCAAAAGGTGGATAACGTTTTCGTGCTCAAATTGACCCATAGACATTGCTTCAGTTAGAAAGTCCTTCTTTGCTTTCAATGAACTGCCTGGAAGCAAGGTCTTGACTGCTACTACATGCTGCTTAAACAAAAAAATTGGTTGATTGTTGGATAGACTAACTGAAAGGTATTTACTTGGATTTGACCATATGCGTCTTCCACCGTTAGTCGTCCACAGCAAACCTCTCCAAATTCACCAGCTCCTATCACCCTTGTCACTTGTACATTTTCAGGCCTTATTTCATTAGTAAATTCGGCTAATGCTTGGTTAGGATCTTCGTATGCTAAATGATTTTAAATTTTCGAATATATTTTTTTTATTTCAAAATTATTTTATTAATACCTGTAGGGTCGACATAAGGTCTAAAACGGTTTGATATTCCCAAAGCAGCACTTCGATGCGTTCCATAGGCAGGTATCAAAGGAGCATTCACTGCAACTTTTGATTTATAAATACAGATCATTGTGCTTAATATCTTTTTGTTATTTAAATTCATAGCCTTTCTTTTTGTGATTAATAACTGGATAAAAATAGCAGATTTCATAAACTTTTTAAATATTTTAAATATAATTTTAACTGAATACACCCCAAATGAGGTGTTCTGTCTTTGAACAATAACGAAAAGTGGCTTGAATTTGCCTGACTAGATATACATTATCAAAGCAACGCAAAACGTAAGCAGAGGTCAATATATTGATGCAACTAAAATGTTAGCTCACTTTTCTCCTCAGCACACCGGGCAAAGCGGAAACGTGGCCCAAGGAGCGGTAGTCGGGTGTTATTGTAATAGTATCTGAAATAGTACCACATGGTCAGAAATTCCAGGAGGATTTGGAAAAACATAGGTTTGTCAAACTAATATAGCTATACAAAGGCATAGGGAAGGCAAAGCGATATTAAATTTATAACAATGATAAACAAAAATACCTTGTTTGTAGTTGTCAAGAACATCTAAGTCACTCATTTGCTTTCGGTTAGAAGCTGAGTAACGAGTAACGACCAGAAGAATGCAGCAAAGAACCAGGACAGAAACCAAGCAAAGGAAAAGCCAAGGCCATGCTTGGTGGGAAGAGGCAAAACTGTGCCACCAATAGGTATCATCCTTTGGTTTAGCCATGTTGTCTTCTGCTGAATTGTTGCTTTCAATCTTGACATCTGTCATTGGATCTGGTCTGTGAGTTATGCTCCTTGCTAACTTTCCTACAATAAAAATAAATTAGAACAGAAATCAAAAAATTTATAATAACAAAACCTACTTCGACATGGGTGAGTAGCAGTCTCATTTTTAGCTCGCTCATATCCTGAATTGCACTCACATTCTTTGCTCCCAGCTTTGTATCTTAGAACCAAAAATTAATATATTTTAATATCAATACTCATTTTAACTTACGATGCACTGTGCCGAGGACAGAGACGGCATTCTCCAGATCCACGATCCCATTTATATGTTCCAATGCCACAAGCTGCAATTTTCAAGTATTTTTTTATGTAATCTCATGTTATTATTTTAAGTGAAAAAAGCATCAAAACTTTAAACATTGAATGTGTTCGATTCAGCCCAGAAGTTTCAACACCAAAAATTATTGTTATCGAACACTGAGTGGGTTCCTCTCAAAATTCAATTCCCCTGACCAATAAACTTTAGAACCTTTTATGGAAACAACCAATGCATCTCATAATTCGCCAACGAACAAAAGTGTTCGAAGGTCAGTGCTAATGGGGAGACAGAAAAGGCAATGAATGGACACACTTCCAGGAGCCTGGAAGTCCAGCAAGAACCAAACATCCATAATTAGAAAAGTAAAGAAAGAGTCACAAAGAAAAAGAACAAAAGAGAAACATAAACTACATGCATGGCATGCTAGCGGTGGCTCTTTTAAAGACCATTCTTTGGTGGAAAAAGAGGTAGTAAAATGCTGAAACTATGGATAAAAGCTAAATAAATGCCGAACTACGATTTTTTAAAATCCTCAGGAAAGCAGATTACCAAATTTATTTCCCACAAATACAAATTTTCAAAATAACCTGGCCATGCATTACTAACTTTTTGACCTTTTTTCCCGGCAAATTTCCCAAAAGTAGTCACTAATTATCCCTTCGCCCTTCATTATTTTATGTTCTTTTTATGCTCCCGTCAATCCCAAATTATATAGTGTTCCTAGCCATCTCTGTCTATTTTTCTCGTTCTTTTAGCCAGATCATACAAAACAGTGTAAAGAAAATAATAAGTCTGCCATGAAAAATAAACTTTAAACAGAAAAATTGTTAATATTTCGTAAGTTTTTGGTAAAACTAACTTCTTTTTTTCCAACCAGTTAAAATTTATCAGTTTTTAATTATTTTTTACATTTTTCAATATTTAAATTATACCAGTGCATAATCCTGTCTTGAGGGAAGGAATATATCCAGGATCACATTCACATTTTGAGCCTCCAATCACCTGCCAAGTCCCATCAGCTTTGCAAATAGAGGTAGCAGCAGCAGGAGAGTCTTGACTAGGCGATGCATTTTCGACACATTTGCCAGCTACAGATACAACTGAGTTTAAGTCTTTAGAAGGCAATGTACGAGGCAACCGAAGAAATGAGGTTTTAGTCTCTGGACAAAACATATAATACACCTAAAAAGCCTAATTATTTTTCAAGAAAAAATGTTTGTGCCTCACTTTTACAAACAAAATGGAAGAACAAGCACCGGTATTTCTTAAGGCAAAATGAACATTTGGAGAAGACACCACATAGGAGCTTATTTGCTTTTGCTGCACATTTGTATCGACCACTTCTGAATTGGAAACAAGTGTGTCCACCAATTCCCTGTAAAAATATTATTTATATATTTTTTTAACCCAGTTTGCAATAACAATACAGTCGAATCTCAATTTAGTGACCCTTAGAACTGATTTATTTTGAATCAGTTGGAAAAGGTTTCCGATGTAGTGATTCCTCCGTTTAGTGACCATATGTAGCCTATAGGAAGGGGGGGGGCGGAGGGTGTAGTCACTAAATCGAGGTTCAGCTGTAGTACAAATAAAAAATCACCATTTGGTTTCATTGTGCCAATGATGAGGCAATGGCTCGCCTTTCTGTAAATTGGTGGCATACAATTTGAGCGTTTCCTTGCAGCTGCCCTTCATGCTAGGCAGATCCCCGCATCTGACTATTGTAAATCCAAACTCCAGTTCCAGCCTGACAGCTTCTCCAGGCTCGATTCGAGGCATAAGCAACCAATTTTCAATGTCTGTAATATCCGAGTTGCATGTGGAGTAGACTTGGTGGTTGACATTCTCTGGCTTGGAATATATCGTCTCCTCAAGCCACTGAAACACAGAGACTTAAAATTTTTGAAAAAATCTATATTTTTTTATTTTCCCAGGAAGAAATGAAATAATTTTGGGAATGCCATAAAAATTTGCTTATTCCCTCACCTATTCGAGCAATTGAACTTCTCACAAAAACATAAACTATTAATGTTACTGTAAACGACCTAAAACCCATTTACAGGTCGTCTAGCTATTTCTTTGAAGACAGAATAACGGCCGCTCATTAGAAATGCAGCGAAAAAATTCCTAACTTTGATCCACAGAAGATCCAAACGCAGGAATAAAATCCCTTAAAAATGTATCAGAACCTCATTAGCCTAGATATAACTCAGCGGAAAACCATGAGTCGAGTTACAAATGAAATAAAGAGTGAGAAAGGGTCAGGAAATTTGGGAATCGAAGTGCAAAAATTTACCCCATCTTTTTCGTCTTGATTAGAATATGTCCTCCAATTGAGCTCGGAGCTGGCAGTGAGTGTGTTGAGAAGATACACTAAAAAATCAATTTTAGTGGCTGATTAATTTATGCACGATGTAACCCCACAGCAAGTGGGCGAATATTTGGGTAGCCAAAATAAAAGTCGAATTTTTCTGTTAAAAAGTATTTCTTGTTTGCTACTTTAACTGAATGTATAGGTTTGTTAAGTACAGTCAACCTTAGTAGGTGAGCCAACCAAAAGAACTTGCAAAAGGCTACAGGTTAAAGTGTGCCAAATATACAAGATTAATTTATTTGATTTAATCAATGTTTGGGCATGCTTCAGTTTATCGTATCAACAGAAACATACTAACTTTTGTATTTTCCATTTAGTTTATATTTTTCAACTCTCCCAAAATCGATAAAAATTTGGTGCAGTCTCGTCAGTGGTGGATCAGTGGTCTTGAAATAAGGAATTACAATAGCTACAACTCACTGTTAATAATAAAACTTTTTGACTATAACTAGCCTTTTTGTGTTGCCTGTTTTCGTAAATTTCGAAGAGACTGTTGAATTAAAGCAAAAGTCTGTTTTATCGTTTCTTAAAAATAACACGAAAGGGTGCTATTTCTCAAAAAAGATGTCTCAACAACGAAAAAAGCTCGTGCTGATGAATGGATGGAATCTATCCAGAATCTGGTTTCAGATCCCGTTCCCAACACCACTTATCCAGTCCGAATTCCTTCCAGTCGATGGAAAACCGGAGTCTGGAAAGCGAAGACGAAAATTGATCATTTTAAACTAAACAAAAAAACATTTTAAAAAAGGCGATTATTCATAAATAAGGGCCTAAAATCTCTAAAATCATAACAATGAAGCTTTTATTTGAGCTTAAAAGATGCGGCGCTAGTATAAAATACCAACCCCCCTGACCAGACCTTATAAAAGTCGCTGTAACTACCTTTTCGAACAACAAATAAGTCTTAGGGGCAGGCCAGCGTACGGAAGTTGTGACTAATAAATATTTTACGAACATTTTCTGGGGTCTGGCACATATATTTGGGCGCTCTTTACTTAAGTTTTAGAAGGCATAAGTTTAGGGGGGGGGGTGGTGGTTTCTATACAAGGTCAAAGATGACCATCATGGCTAAATCAAACCTCGATCAGCCCTAGTGGCGTACATCTGAGTAAAGGAAAGTAGCAGTAAAAGCAAAGTAGAGATCTTCATCCCACCAGCTTCACACTGCAATATCTTGAGCTGCAAGAAAATACAAGAAGAAATAGTGTACAATAGCAGCGGAGTATTATTGAAAGAATGGCAAAGGGGCAATAGTTGTAGACTCAGAAAGTAGTTATCCACATAGTAATTATTGTAGGAATTAAGTTTTTCCTTCAATCATACTCTTCCGAAGCCATGATCTAAAAATCATGAATTTAGCATAAAAACATTTCAAAAATAAATCAGCCGCGAAAATTACACAATTAAAATTTTGAAGAACAAAAAGAACAGCAAGAGCATAGAAATTTTGGGCGCATAGCAATGTGATTTGGTCAGATGTAGTTGGAAAAGAAACAAAGACCAGTGGGGGTTTCAGGAGGAGAAGACTGACCGCCAGCCTCTCTTCACTGGCTGACTGCCTGCTCTCTTTCAATCCAAGTGCCATCCTCCAGGACCCAAAAATAATGCAAGGGGCGGAGCTTTTCACACATTGAGGCAAAAAATAAAAATCACTGGCAGATTTTATGTCACTCATAATACTCGTGGCTGGTAGAATTATTACTAGTTCTGTAAACAGGTTGGTTGAAGTTTGGTCAGAAATAAATGATAAAAACAATTCTTTCGATTGGATCTTTATTATCTTAGTGATCGAAGTGACCGAGTCGGCTAAAGTAGTCGTAGAATCTTCAAGGGTGTACTCTTTACCAATGTCGTCCGAAAAATTTGTGCGTTTTTAAAGAATTTTTTGTGCCATTTGTGTTTTGATGGATTTATGACCATTCTTGAAAGGTTGACTCCTCATGTTGTAGCTAAGAATTTCAGCTACAAAATGAGTGGTCAACTTTAAAGAATAAAATATATAAAATATATAAATAAGATCTATAAAACACGATGTGACACAAAAATTTCTTAAAAAATGCACGAATTTTTCGGACGACCTAATATACAAAAAATCGGTTTGGTGCCAAACAATCAGATAGTTATTTTCAGCTGAGTAGAATGTCTGATAGCAGCAGTATCGGCTACTATAAAAAATTAGTTATTGCTCAGATTCAGATTAAAATTACTTTTGCATTGTGCACACAATAGTTTTAGTCACAGTCTCCGTTTTTGTCTGCACCATTAACCACCCCTCGTGAACAGGCAAAGAAATAGACTAATTTGTTTTTGGATAACTTAATGGTTGTTAACAGTTGAAAATAGTAATAGGTTCGACTTATTTCCATTTACTTTACCCTGCAACCCTAGAAGTGGCTCAGTGGGAAAAAGGCAAAATAAGTAAGTAATGAGTTAACACCCAACAACAGCACCAAAACAATGACCAGCCCACAAATTAGCCTCTTCAACCACCCACTAAATTCACTCAAGCCTATTTGGGGAGGGAGAAAAAGACATAGGTTGAATTGCCTTGTTCACCTGTTCACACGCTCATAAGCTCCAACCCTGTCAAGAACAATGGGGGAGGGCAAGACTGGTGGACTCGAGCAACCCAAGACAATAGTTGCCTGAAATAGTCTTCTTCCTGTTTGGCAGGCAGTCTGCTGGGTCATTGTGGTTGGCTATGGCTGTGATCGCCATATAAAATGCACACAAGCACAGGCAGCTAGAGTAAATAATTAGCACGAATTAACTTTTGGATGGCTGGTCGTGATTGTTGTTGTTATGGTTGGCACTCTGATCCACTGCTGCTGCTGCTGCATTGTATTGCAATTTGATGGCCAGTGTAGCAGAAGAAGAAGTGAGGTTAGTTTGCTAGGCAAGGTAATTAAGCCATCCATCTTGCCTTCCATGAACAACACTAACTTATTTTACTTGACCACTACTATTGTGGGAAAGTTGATGTGTGGAGCAACAGCCAACAATAACATCCATTCAATGAGTGGATCCATCATCCTCTAACTTATGCTACTACTACTACTACTTTGTGTTCATTTCCCAAAGGCCAATTAAAAGTTGTTTGCAAACAATAAACAGGAGAGATTAAGTCGTTCAATTGCTCAAATCGATTGTGATTACTTTGATTAGATGAACAAAAGTAAACAGAAAAAAGAAAGTTGTTATAGGATTTGGGAAAGCTCAGACCGCAGAACATAATATGCGTTTCAGATTGTGTTGGAAAATTCGACTCTAGTCACAGTGATGGGCAACAGATGGTTAAGAAGCATTTTTGGCCATGAATCTTGCTCGGATTCATCTCGGAGGTGTCTGTTGACCACTTCCGAGAAGCTTGTAAGTCTGAAGATAAATAGAGCACACACATGACATAAACATGAAGGATGAATCGCTCGAAAGTGACTTGAGACTAGAGTTCGAGGCCTCCTGGGGCAATTCCACATACCAGATTTTCAAGCCATTTTATGAATTTCTTTCGCAAAGCTGTTTATTGCGTTTTACTAACTTTTTTCATTGATTCCACTTTTTAGATTTTAGTCGAGCACCAGAAAATCTCTAGATCGAGCTCAAAATTTTCCAATTTCTGAGGGCTCGAAAAATAAACCACCCGGGCGGCTTATTATAGAAAACACGGTAACAGTGTGGGTGGAAACGCAGAAACATGTTTTCGTATGTTATATGTCTTAGAACACCATATAAAATGAAAATGTGTTTGACTAGCATCGAAAAAAGACATAACCTACTATCTATTGTTTGAATGAATAATTTTGATGAAAAAAATTCTATTCAATGTAAATGTTGTACATTGCGACATTTTATTTGACGTCCGCTCTATTATTGACCCGTTTTAGTCGGTCGTCAAAGTATCGTAAGATAGAGCATTTACTATATGCTTCTTGTGGTTTACAACCCTCCTACAAGTACATATAACAAGAGTATTGGAAAGGAAGCACTAATAAATCTGGTGTGCAGGTGTAGATCATAATCGGGCACTCAGCCCGCTTAATAATGATTATTACTCCCCTACCAGTAACCGACGGCAGAGTATTGTTGTTGATAGTGATGATGATGATACTGCTGGTCTCTATAAACACAAGTAAATAGTCTCAAGCCAATTAGTGCTCTCTCCCTTAGTAATTCACATCAAAAAGACCGCCATTGGAAGAAAAAGAAGTTGGGGGCATGCATGGATTCAAGAAAAGCAAGGGGGTAGTATTAGATTGATTTCCAACTGATAGCGGCTTTTTGGGCTTCTTTTGGTTGGCTAAGTCTTGTTTACAACAAATTCGGTTCGATGATGATCTGGGCGCATTTTAGTTGGCTTGAACAAGAATATTTTTGATCTGAGGAATACCGAGGTTAAAATGTACAGAAAACATATGAATATGATCCCTAATGCTCAAGTTTAGATTTCTAATAAACCAATTCTCAAAATTTAGAAATACTTTACAAGGAAGCCAAAATATTACAAAGCACTAAACATTTACTTAAAAAATATGATTTTCGGCTCAGAATTAAATCCCATAAAATAACTGCTAAATTTCTCGTATATTTTACCAGAAATTATACAGTTATCTTGTGGCGTTTCATTCTGAGTCAGAATGAATAGGTGGTCCGGGTGAAAAAATGTTTGCGCTAAATCTGGAGTTTCGTTAAAGCGCTGATAGAGTATCAGTCATATAACGTAATCTCTGGACAAACGGGCATCTAAAACAGATTCGTTAAATTAGGATTTTCGAGGGTTCGTAAAACCGAGGTTTGTTGATAATTAAAAGTGTGCCCTTTTTGGACACTAGTGTCTTAAAAGTTTTACTTAAAAACGATATACAGTCAAACTTCGATATAACGTACACCTGGTCCGGTCCTTTTAATAATAAACTCTGTAAAAATTACCCCCGATATAACGTATATAACGTACACCTCCGATATAACGTACACCTGACCTGGTCCCCAGGGTGTACGTTATATCGAAGTTCGACTGTATCCAATATGTTCAGTCTTTTTTAAATATATTTTTTGCATCTAAAACTGGAAATGTTGTCAAGAACAGTCTCAAGTTTTTGATATGTAAGCTATGTTTGCAGTTGCAAGCAAGTTATTTTTCAGAAGACAGATATAGCCGGAGGAAAAGATTTGATACACAATTTTCTTGCTTCTCTTTGATTATATTTGCATAAGAAGACGCATAGTTTTTGTGAGTGTGTGCAAAGGCAACTATTGTCGGATTTGCACAAACAAACTTTTTGCTGTTCAAAGGAGGACCAAAATCTAATCTATTGCACTCGGAGATTAATTTTATTGGAATTACTGTTTTATTATAATTGCCTTTACCTCAAGTACTTTTGTTTTGGCCGACCTCAAAAATATCGATTTTGATGGTTAGGTAGTGAAGAAAGAGAATGAAAAATGGCTTCACCTATCACTTTTCTGTGGATTGACCCAAAAAAACTGTGGTTTGCTCAATAAATAAATCTTCTTGGGATGCCAACAAAAGCCTCTGTTCACAAGACTCTTGGATAATTTCCGGCCAGAAAAAAGAAAAATTACTTGCACAGGAAAATTTGCTTTTCAGCCATTTTCTGTTCCAGACACCTTCCAGATATTTTTTTGGTCAATATTGTGTTAATAACCCTTGCAATGAATTCTTACATTCCATTCACATAACCAGTGTTGGGAATCTCCAATTTTCTCGTCCTCGTATTTCGCCGCAAAAATTTTCGGTACTCGTACTTCGTACTCATTCTTTACCAACTTTTTGAAGTCGATCGTACTCGTCTTCGTCCTCGTCTTTTTCTCGTCCTTTGTGTTTGTACTCGTACTTTGTACTAAAAAAGCAGAAAAAACAATTTTTCATTGAAAATTCATACTTTTCATCCTTTTGCAAGGGCAAACCTTTTTCTTGCTGCAAAAATACTTCTTTTTGCTCCCAAAGGACTTTTTTACTGCTAATTTTTTTTGCGTAAAAAAGACTTTTTTGCTGCAAAGGGATTTTTTTGCTCCCAAAAGACTTTTTTTGCTGCTAATTTTGTCTGCTGCAAAAAGACTTCTTTTTGCTGCAAAAATACATTTTTTTGCTGTAAAAAGACTGCAAGAAGACTTTTTTGCTGCTAAAATACTTATTTTTGCTGCTAAAGTACTTTTTTTGCTGCAAATATTGTTTTGCTTCACATGGCTTCTTCGCAGCATTTTTCACTAGAAAATCAATTATTATACCTATTTTGCGGTCAATTTGTCCACAAAACTTTTATTATGTCTTAGGAACGAATAAACCATGCTATTCAACCCAAAATTGTGTGCTGAAAACAGTCTGTTAAGACCAAAATCCTGTTTTGAATTACTAGAATCTCAATACCCTGGGTTATTTCTGAAAACAATACCCACTTTAAGGTACTCGGCACTTATGCACTTGAACGGTGGTGCGTTGTATATTGATTTGAGAAAAGTGTTTAAACATCTCCTAAGTAATTGTTTTACGCAAGTTCTTATGTTTTTATTTAATTTTTGCCCCTGAAATGCATAATTACCAGGTAGTCGACCTTAAAAGGAAGGGAATCAGATTTAAGTTGTTCAGCCGCACCCCACCTGGAGAATAAGGAACTACCTAGGTTTCGAAAGTGTGATTGATTGACCTGGGGACAAATTGACGTGTGGACGAATTGGCGAATGCACGAATTGACCGTGGACGCATTGACTGTGGACGAATTGGCGGGCGCACGGATTGACCGTGGACGTATTGACCGCAAAATATGTATAATGATTGATATTTCTAGTGAAAAATGCTGCGAAGAAGGCATGTGAAGCAAAACAATATTGGCAGCAAAAAAAGTATTTTTGCAGCACGAAGAGTCTTTTTGCAGCAAAAAAAAGTATTTTTTGCAGCAAAAAGAAGTCTTTTTGCAGCAAGGAAAAGCTTTGCCCCTTTTGCAATAATGCTCATACGTTTTATGTTAAACTATAACAGAATCCGAAAATAACAGCGTTCATCAAGGTAATTTCATGTTAAAATAATAAAATTTTTCGTAAAAATATACTTTTTTTCTAAAAAACTGATTTAATTAAGAAAATTTAAGCTAGGATGAGTCGTCCTTATCCTTCGTTTTCCTTCCTCGTAATTGGGATTTTTGAGACCCGTACTTCGTCCTCGCACCTTGTTTTTGGAGCTATTCGTACTTCGTCTTGGTTTTCTTCTAGGCGGACGAGAACGAAAGACGAGGACGAGCACACAACGCTGCACATAGCCTTTTGCCACTTTTTACCAAAAAATACGTCAAAAGTCCATTAGGAGCAATTTTTTATGAAACCCAAGTCTTAGCATGAAAATGGCAGGAAACTACTAATAATAATATAATAAATAATTTAATAACAAAAAAGTGACACTAACTGACAAAATAAGGTTCCCCAGAAATTGTATAGATGAATTTTTTAAATGTAGTAATTTTTTTTGAAAAAAATTACTTTTATTCACAATCCTTTTCTGAAACCTCACTCTGTCAGTTTATAGCTCGTTGAAAAAACTGAGATCCAGGGCTAGACGCTGGTGGAAAAATAAAAATTTTATTTAGAAAGCTATTTAGAAAAAGAAGATTTTGAAAAAACATTCATTAATTTGGAAGTTTTAAATTTGATCCTCCGGGAAGGGTTATATGGAGTAGGTAACTTAAAATTTTTACGCAAATTATTACCCACAATAAAGCTTAGTTCATGCAAAGTTTTTTGTTATTATGTAAAAAAGCAATAGGATTGATTAAAAGAGGGATATAGCAAATATCGAGAAATGTATATTAGACTAAGGTGAGTTGAAGGTGAATAACTGGCAAACTGATAAAACGTGGAGAAATTTTTAGCAATTTTTCAGAAAGGACAACTCCCACTTTTGGTGCTGTTTTCTCACACCTCAAACGCGTTTGATTTTAAAAAAATTTGTGCGATTATCGGAAATGTAATCTCTTTATGCTGATGACTTGCCTCAAAAAGTTTTCTATCTTAAAAATAATTTTTGAGGGAGAAAAACTGACGAGGAAAAGAAGAATTTTAAGGCGCTATCTCTTCAAATATCTTGAAGCTTTTTTCTACAAGGTCAAGAATAGGCGTGAAACATGGGGTGCACACATTGCACACTAATTTTTTCTGTAAACAATTGGCAACACACAATCAAATATTTGCAAAAATGAATACGACAACCAAATAGGTGATAAAAACTCTGATAATGAACATTACATCTAGCTTTGAAGGGATATACTAATTGGTTTACAACAAAAAAAATTCACTTTAAACATCGCGATTTCTTTGAAAAGAAAACTTTGGGATTTATTCAAAGCCGGGTTGTCGAAATGACCGATAATAAATTGGCCAAATGACTAAAAGTAATCATTTGTAAAAAATTTAAAGAACGATATCGTTTGGTGGAATGGAAGTGGTGAAATGGCAGGTAGACAGAAAAAAATGAAAAGTAAAGAAAATTTCAAATAATTTTTATTAAAGGGCCTGACCTCTTCCTACTCGGTGGTCCCCCGCCAATTCAAAAATTTTTCCTTGATCATTGAACTTCTGCACGGATTTTTCCGCCACGTTTCTAACAAAACTAGGCCTGAAATCAAATTTTAGGCTTAGTTTTGTTAGAAACCTAGCGGAAAAATCCGTACAGAAGTCCAATGATCAAGGGAAAATTTTTGAATTGGCGGGGGACCACCGAGTAGGAAGAGGTCAGGCCCTTTAAATACGAAAAATAAAAAATGAACATATATATTTGGGGAGAATCAAATAAAAGCATCCCTATAAAACAACCCCAAGTTCCTTCCCCCCAGAGTCCGTAATTTTTTTGCCCCAATTTCGAAGTATTTTGCCAATTGTATATGGTAAGACTAAAGCAAAGAATTGCAAAGGTTTCGATTTTACATGGGATCGGAAAATCTCAATAATTCTTATGTGGAAAGCCGTAGATGTTACCGGCAATTTTTTTATACCGTATATTCTCTATTAGAAGGCCCGGGCCTTCTATTTTTCAACCCTAAAAAAGTCGGAAAAAAAATATTTCGATTTTGAGATTTTTGGGTGCTCAACTAAAATTTTAAAAGTGGAATCAGGTGAGCTCGTGCTAACTAAGAAAACGCGAAAAACAGATTTTCGAATTTCTTTTTCTAGGCTGATATATAGGTCCTCAAGGGGGCCTTCTATTAGAGAGGGGCCTTCTAATCGAGAATATACGGTATTTAGTCTAGACTCTAGAGTAGCCAACCAGACTTCGGCAAAAGAACAAAATGGTCAAAAAGTGTGGAACTCTAAGCGAAATGCAATGTAATGCTATATCAAGGGTCGAATTGATTACTTTGCAGCTAGGAAAAGCTAAAAATTTTGGTTTTTTAAACCTGTGTTTCAAAAAATACTCTTACAAAAATACTCAAAACCAAATTAGAAACAACTTAACAGACTCTACTTTTGCACTTGCAAACAACAGTTTTTATCCGGTGAAACAAATCTCGGTTTTCGTCTTTTTCTGCCCTCTGACTAGTGCGCCTATCTAGCCTTTTCCACTTCTAAAACAACTGCTCCCAAAACACCCAAATAGAATACCAAAAAAGCGTGTATTTCTGCATCTACATTAGTGTCTTGTTTCAATTTGTTGTTGTGGGCCAAGGAGGGCCATAAAACACTGCCATTTTTATCAATCAATTGGGAGGCGAAAGGCTATTTGCAGCGGGTTTGAGTCATACCCAAATTAATTTGGAGTAGGTGGACAGGCAACAAATCAATATAGCTGTCCACTTTAGGGTCTACTACAATCTCGCAACAATTCCATAAAAGGGATTAACAATAATAAAAAATGGTCTTTTTCCTTGCAAATAACCCTCATAAAATTTTATTTTTGAATAGAAAGCAATAATTAGAGATATAGCCTCATAAAACTGGGCCACCATTATGTTTCCTAAAAAATCATAAATGTTTATTGGTGATGGGTGATTATGGGTAGGGGAGCATGCCTACAACAATTGCTTTTGTAACTGCAAACAATATGTATGATGAATAAATTAAGCTTGAGAACGACACAAAAGTTAAGACCTTGATTGCGGGAATCCTGCTGTTTGTTTGTGCTTAGGTTATCTGTGAAGCATTTAGAGTGGGCAATCAAGGTTAGGCAAATTTATCAAACTATACAAAAAATATGGCAAAATTATAAGTGATACTACAAAACTAAAAAGATTATTCTATTGCTTTAGCCTGAATATGCCTTGAGTTGGAACTTTAGGTTTTCTGAAGCTGCTAAATCCTGTAGATTGTTCAGAAATAGATTTTCTGAACAACTGCCCAAATCTTTTTACACGATTTTGCAACTTTAAAAAAACGAGATTTTCAGTCGAAAGCAAAATCAGGCCAAATTCAAAATAGAACCTCTTGCAGTCCCTCAGGTCATACTCACAGTTTATTCGAAAACAAAAAGACATGCTACATTTCGGATAAAATGAACAGCTGTAAGTAAATACAAAAGTAAAAATATTATGGCTTTGTATGTGTTCATGTGGCCTTTCAAAAAAACCTTGGTTTCACCTGTTGCTTTCTTTGGCTTAGGCACAGGGTAGGGACTCAACCATGTCTTACTGTTTTTGTGGACTTGGAGGCACATTTGAGACCTTTCTTTCGTCAATGGCCTAACCTTTACCTCAGCTCAAGAAAAAACAGGTAGGACCAAGGTATATTTTTCGGGTGTCGCATGAACACATATAGAGTAATATTTTTCGAAAATTAAAAACCTTCTAGTTTCCATAGAACCTGCGTTGAATAATAACAAAAAATCCATAAGTGAAAATAAAGTACATTTTTCTATAGCTGAACACAACTCTTTACATCTGTTGGCAATAACTTCAATTTATCCTCCTCCAGACAGCCCTGACTAACAGACCACATTTTCAGACAAAAATATAATAAATAGCTACAACCGAAAAAGCAATATAGCAGTAAAATTATAATCTAGCCAGCTTTACACACATACATATTAGGGTAGTAGCATTAGCAGTATCTAAGTCACGATGTTTTTCCAAACACAAAGGTGCTCTATTCGAGAATACAACAACAAAGCAATCCAGCCTTTTTTGCAGCAGTCCATTAACGGCTATTGATCCCCCTATCCAAACACATTGACCCAGCCACAAGGTAGTAGTGGGCTTGTATAATATAGGGTAGTGGGGCAGGAAGGAAAACAAGAATAAATTTCCCCACTCATAATCATCATCCTCATCATACTTACTTACAGGCACAGCCTTCCAAATTAATGGCCCTATAGTCAAAAGGCGGCTGCTAGTCCAGGATTTGTTCTGAAAGCAATAGACAGAGAGCCGCTCCAAAATGCAATTTTATTGGGGCCAGCTTTGGCGGCAGCAGGAAATAAATAATAATTGGATGGCCATAAGGAGGTTGACCCCATAAAGGGCGAGAAGATGTTTATTTAAGTGCAGCTTCTGCTGCTCCACCTAAAATCATCATATCCATCCTGCTTGCACACACTCAAGACATTAATCCCCTATATGGGTCAAAAAATAAACTATATTTTTGTCTATTTTTAATGGCTTGATTGGTTTATTTGTTGCTTTTTTAGCTTAGCTCAGTTTGTAGTTTTTGTGTGTTAAGAGCGTTGGTTTGGGCAAGCAATTTCTCAGGAAGAACAATTGAATGGAAAGGCATGTGAAGTGGATTGTTTTGTTGACCACCTTTTTTGAGTGAGAAGATGTTTGTTTTTGACTTTTTTCCTTGTTAATACAATAACAAAATTTGTGAGCATATAGAGAATACACAAGTTCGATTCCATGGGTGGAAAATTGCATATTTAGAGGTAGTGGCTTATTCAGAATTGGGTCAAAAAATCAAGGGAAAAATGAGAAGATCTCGACAATTACTCTATGAGAATCGAGTGCTACGGGTACTTTGTAGCTGACTATATTTTACGCTAGTTTATTGCAAGTCTAATAGCTTAAGCTGTCATTTTTAGTGAAAAAAAAAGAAACTGTGAAAAATGGCTTTCTCTAGCCAGAACGGAGAATAATTTAAGAATAAAAACTACAATAGTTTACTCCAAAAAGAATTTTAGTGCTACCTTTTATTTTAGAAATAAAAAAATGGAAAATTTGAACTTAAGGGTGGAGCTTATGAGGAACATTTTAAGGTTAGCAGGCTTGCGCGTAATGAATAAATGATTTCTAAGCTAGAAAATAGTACTAGAAGGTAGCTAACTGCATATAAAACAACATTGTACATGGACAAAAAGGACGGAGTAATAATAATGATGAGTGGGGAGTGAGGGAGAAACAATGCAATCCACGAAATTGGCCGTGCTTATTTCTTCCTAGTCTCAAAGGGCAGTGAGACTCGTTTGGCTTGCTTCCTTTGTTTTTTCGGACTCGTCTCAACCAAAAAATGTGTTGGGAGTATATGAAAAATATGCTTTTTTCCATTTCTGCCAACAAATTAGTCAGCAATTAGAAAAAGAAGAAGAGAGGACAAATAAGGAGGCATCCAATTTATTGCTTATGGAGTAGAAGAGTGGAATGTGCAGAACAACCTCTTTTTAAACGGATTATCTATACTAACATCAAAGAGTTGGAATTCGCACTCATTTAAACAAGAAGGATAAATTACACAAAATTGCTAAACAAGGCTACTTTACATCCGTTCATTTTGCGGGGAACAGAATGCAAGGAAGTTTTTTGAAAATTGGCTAAGTCTCTCTCTTTTTCTGCATTGTACAAAGAGATCTTGCTAGGATACAAAGGAATCTCGATAAATTCGTTCCCGCCTAAGGTCTCACATTTTTTTAACCCCGGTTTTTTGAAATCTTTTGTCAATTTAATCCGAAATATCGCAAGAATTCTGATTTTGCCGATCGTTTTGGAGAATTTTTATCATCTAGATCCGCAACCCTTGATTTAATATACACCTAAATTTTAAAAGAGTGTATATTGGGGGTCTAGCATCTAGCTGGCGAAACTAAAGTATTTTTCAGAAACAATCGGCAAAGTCGTAATCCTTACAATTTTCGGGACTAGACTGACGGATCAGGTTTGTCAAAAGACTTCGGAAATTGAGACAAAAGGCGGGAACGAACATGAGGGGTGTACGTTAAATCGAGAATCCACTGTAATTAAATATAAAATGACTAAACTTCAATTCATTTGTAAAAATGTTTGTAAAAGTAAATAAAAGCTGGTTGCATGATGCTTTAGGGTCAATAATCTCAAGCAACCACTTTTATCTCAGACTTCTTCTTCTCCTTTTGAATGGATGACTAGTACTACTACTACCAACCCCCACTCCAAATGCCAATAACTAGAAGGGGATAAAGTTGAAACTGCATTCTCTAGTAACTGAACAAGTTCTGCCAGAACAATAGTGAAGAAGAATATTGGAATATGGCGAGCGAATATTACTTATTGCTAGGACACAACTTCTCAAGAAATGTATATATTTTTTGCATCAAAGCTTTGCTAAAAAGGGACTATTTACGAAGAAAATTGGGATGAATTTCCGGAATGACTCCTTCTTTGGCTTGATTAAAAAACACCTTTTAGGAAGAAGAATATTTGTGAACACGAACATTTGTCAGATGAAAGAAATTTTAGTTAGCCGTTTTAAGCTAACTTTCCCAGCACACTAAATCGGGTGTAAATGAGAGAAAAGTAATTTTGGTGGACAACAAATTGATGGGAATGTGTGGACACAGGCTAATCATGAATAAGTTAACCCGTGAATATCGTATTTCACCGAATAAAATCACTTCGCTGTCAAGCACTTTTGAATTCTCAGCTTTTACTTTTTATACAAAATTTTGTTGATTTCATCAAAATGACTGCCCAGCAGTTGGGTTACACTTTTTCAAATTTATGCCTTTTGGTGCTATATTTCAGGATACAGGTTTGAGTCCGTCCTAGTACGCGTTGACCAACTCTATGCCTAAGTTTTAAAAAAATAAATCGAAAATCGGTCAAAAAATCAAATTAAAAAACACAAAACTACAATCAATCACAATTTGTACTTAATTGCTGTTTTAATCATAAAAATATGATGTTGGTATTTAGGCGTTGTAGTTTTTTTTGGAATTTTTCAAAATAAGTTTGTTGAAGTTTTTTTCTAACCCTTTTTATCTTAAATTCTTACAAATTCGAGTTTTTTAAAAAATCTAGCTTCAAATTTAAATCACATTGTTAGATCAAGTGGAGTCAGCAAATTTCTTGCTTAAAAATCCATGTTAAATCAAAAACTCAAAGGTTCTGTGACAAGCACAGCTGCTATTGTGTTTAACAAATGTAGTCAATAAAATTTCAAAGTAAGTGTAGAATAAAATATTTCGCTAGTAAGAAGCAAGTCATGGTGCAACTGCATGGTATGCATAATGTTCTTACATAACTCACACACAATAAAAAAAGCAGGAAAATAGGAGCAAAATGACCATTGGTCAATGGGGAATTCAGCAAGCAGCAAGGAATCAATTCATTCATTAAATTCGCGGTTCAAAGACTCTCAAGAGGGGGGCACACACAATTAAACTGCCCTTTCTTAAGGGGGCACTACTAATGGTGCTGCTGGATTATAGAACAGAGGGTGGACTTAGTAATAACTTGGGCCATTTGTCTCATTGCTTCACACCTCAGCTCCCCCTGGAGACACCAAGTGTCGATGGTGTCAAAATATGCTCTCTCTGGTTGCAGCAGCTAGCTTTGATGCTGTCTTGACAGTTGACATTTCCTCCAAATCATTTCAATAATTTTTTGCTCAAAATGTCGGAATTGATAAAGTAAAGCTATCTGGTTTGTGAGCACTTTAAAATGTATAGAAAAAGAATTATTTGTTGTTTTTAAGAAAGATTTATGGCTACATTGACTCATTTGGTGTTTTTAATTTTGTGTTCAAGATATTTTTTGAAACAAGCATTTGAAGGCGCCGTCTAGCACCTATGTTCAAATCATGTTCATGTTCAAAGTATGTTCAAAATCTGTAAATTGGACCTGTTCTGGTTTGGGGGACGACCATATTTCACTAATATTTTTTTAGGTTGATTGAG
This sequence comes from Ditylenchus dipsaci, assembly GCA_004194705.1. Taxonomy (NCBI): domain Eukaryota; kingdom Metazoa; phylum Nematoda; class Chromadorea; order Rhabditida; family Anguinidae; genus Ditylenchus; species Ditylenchus dipsaci. The sequence goes on from SADC01000380.1 coordinate 122,730, forward strand.
TTGATTATGGTGATCAAGGTGACAATAATCACATTAAGCGACATAATTACTTATAAAACTATTCATACAGGTTACTGAAATCACCTTAATTACCATAATCAACCTAAAAAATCAAAAAATATTTCGTGAAAATGGTCGTCCACCCCCAAACCAGATGCAGAAAAAAACCCACGATTATTCTGTTTTTTGTCGCGAAAAAACAGAAAGCAGAAGACCAGAAGTGAAAAGAGCACAGAAAAACATAAGCAGAAAAACAGAACCCGGCTGCAGCCCTGGTCTATACCATTTGTCAGATCTTCCAAGTATAGGCCTTGCAGCATTCCTAGGTAGCTTCAGCTACTGCGTCTCACTTTAATAACACTTTTTCCCCAGTGCCTTTAAATCAGAAACTTTATAAGATCGAAAATTTCACAAATTTTTAAGTTGTTAGAGTGCTGGTTGGTATCACATGAAAATTTAGCGCATTAAATCACCGACTGAATATGCATTTAAACTTGGATTCGGGGCACCTTTTTTGGTAACATAAATACCTTTTGGTTTAATTTTCAAGTAACCAGTGGGGTGCTCACCGCAAACATAGGATTTATGTGGAGATGAACTGCAAAAGCTAGGTGCAAACCTGCATATACCCACAATTATGAATGGTCAACACAACAATAGGGGTAGAATAAGCAAGCACACAAAAGAGCAAGTGGAAAACACTTCTCCCCTCTATTGTTTCACTCCTCACTGAAGAGTGAGCAAATGAGTGGGGGAGAAGGTGAAAAGTAAGTCTGAACAAACAGGCAGTAAGTCAATTTAGGTTTGGGATGGCCCCTCCCAACCAACTTCATATGCACAACAATGCCCCCCCCCACCCAAGAGCAAACACACGAAAGGTGGCAAAGATGACCTTTGTGAGCATTATAATTTGTTCGTCGATTATTTATTTGCTCCACCTTCAACACTCTAAATGGGCTTTCTCGCTTCCGCTTATAACCTGCTAAGTATTTAGAGGTAGTGCAGGAAGATAGGCTTTAAAAATTCTTATTTGCTGAATTCTAATGATTTAGACTGCTGGGTGTATTCAGCTAGCTGTTTAACAAATCAAACTATAGTGAGCTCAGCAGATCAAATACAATTGTTAAAAATTAAAATGTGCACCCAGATTTAAATTTTTTTCTGCGAAAATTTAAAATTTTGACCATTCTCACTCAAAAGTTCCCAGTGAGCTCACTGAGGTAACTTTGAGTGAGAATGATCGAAATCTAAAATTTTTGTAGATAAAAATTAAATCAAAATCAAATTTTAGACCCAAAATTAAAAACTACATAAAGATTATTAATATTAGCGGGGCATACGAGCGCATTAAACTGCAATTAAGGCAGAGGCCAGAACTTTGTTTTTCTCATTACTGTTGTCTATAAGCGTTCTACCTGATCCGACGAAAGCTTTCTGCTTACTTTCTAAAAGTAGGACGAGGTCATAAATATCAGATTTGACATGAAACGAATGAAAACAAGCAAGATTTTTGAAAACTTGCTGGTCCCCGCCTTAATTTGCAGTGTAACGCACTGGTATGCCCCTTTAAGAGCTGACATTTCATTATTCAAAAAAAGTTATGGTACACTTTTTTAAATGGAAACACTTCTCACCTTGCTCAATAATAATAATTTCACCTAAATACAGTCGACCCTCGATTTAACGGCACCCCTAGGGACCGGGTCAGGGTGCCGTTAAATCGAGGGTTCACTTTGACTAAATCTTAGTCAATGCTGACCAAACCGGTCTATTTTCGGGTGCCGTTAAATTTAGGGTTGACTGTACCAAATAATTGAGTAAAAGTCTTGTGTCACTTGTTTCACTGTCTTAATAAAAAAAATATAACTGTAAATTTTTACTATTATTTTTAAAACAATTTGATATTTTTTTAACAATTTCTCAAATTTACTTTCATCAATGTTCTGTTGCTAACATTCGAAAAAATTACTCCATCTTGGGTACGTATTCCCGTTTTAGTAACACTTCCCATAGTTTTCAACCAGCTATCAAACTCAAATTCAACATGGCCCTTGAAGCTAACAAACTAGCAGCAGTGCCCCAAAACAATTCCCTGGTGACACTGCAGTGGAGCCAATAAAACAAATTTGTTGAGCGAAAAAAATATATTCTCTTCGTGTCCAAACATAGCTCACCCTGTTTGGATACCAAAAAATAGAAGGGGCCAAAGAATATATCCATTTAGAGTCGCAACTCTACTCATCCTACTGGTAAATTCATAAAAGCGGCACCTGAAAAGGGGAATATCTTCTAAGCAGAAAAGCAAACACAACAGTCACCACTGGGCTTATTGCCCGTTTTGAGCAATAAAACACAATTTATAATTTAATACATATTTTTTGGAAGAAAGGTCGCACTCGTAATACAAAATCTTATGATAGTGGTATAACCTGGCCCCAAATAACTTAGGCCTGACTTGTTCTACAGTATCTTATACCAGTTTTAACAAGCTCTAGATTATTGATCAAAGTGGATTAGTTAAGGATTGTGGTCTCAAAATAATTTTAGCCAACATTTTTATTGTCCAAAAACAACTTTCAATATTAAAAAAAATATGGCTCTAAATCCATTTTACCCTCCTTACACTCGTTGTTTTTTTATTGCTAGGCGCAGGATAGGCCAGCGTACATTAAGAGGGACTCAAATATGTTACCGTATTTCCTCTAATAGGCGCACCGGTGCGCTTATTTTTCAATCTCCCGAAAATTTCAAAATTTGGAATTCGCTCTCGAGATTTTTGACTGAAAATAAAAAAATCTAAAAAGTGGAATCGGTAGAGCTCGTGGGAGTTAAGAAAACGCAATAAACAGATTTGCAAAATATTGACTCTGCACCGAGATCCAGACCCTCAAAGTTGAGGGGTGCGCTTATCAGAGCGGGTGTTCCTATTAGAGGAAATACGGTACTCGAAGTTCAAGAAACTAAGACACACATGTTGGAGCCTGTCCTTGCATACGCTTACCTAACCTGAGCCTAGACACATACGGAAAAAACAGCAAGGGCCAGGACAAAAACCAGATTCGGCGCTAGGGCCAAAAATCTTTTACAGTTTGCAACTTATAAAAACTCAATAAAATGACTGAACTCTCTTTTAGGAAAACATTAGAGCCGGAGTGCTTTATATCGCAAAAACAGCCCGAAAGCATGTTTTTTCAGCGTATGAGCACCTGAGACGTGTAGAAAACATGTTTTTGGGGCACGGCCGACCATTTTTCAAAAAAAAAATTTTTGACCAAAATTTGACTTTTTGCCTTGGGGACTAAGGTAAACCACCCTAAATGGGTATCCAGATACCCTACAAAAATGGTAGCACCTCATATAAGGGTATTCTGCCCGTTTTGGTCACTGGAGCTGGGCAAAAAGTCTCTCTATACATTTTTCATCAATGGTCTGCCGCGCCCGAACAAAATGTTTTTCTACACTTTTCAGGTGCTAATACGTTGAAAAAACATGCTTTCGGGCTGTTTTGGGAGGAGACGGTATAATGCACTTTAGCCAACATTAGGATTAGTGTAAAAACGGCTAGTGCAATGTTCCCAGATTGGGGTGAGTCGAGAAAAATTCAATTTGGAACTTGGATAGCTAGCCAGATCCATTGTCGTGCGGAAGTGCCCTTTGAGTGGCTGGAAATTCAATCTCAACTACCACCAATTTGACAGCCTTTTGGGCATGAGCCAGGGGTGGGGTGTTGGTGAAGTGGCATCTCTGTTACTGCTACCACATTTGCATAAAATACACAAGAAGGGACATATTTCATGCAAGTCAACACTAGCCTAGTCTTGACCAACAGTTGCCCAATCCAGGAGCATACATGCTCAACAGCCCTCCATTAGACTAAAATAACAAATTGCCTATTGTCATTGAAGTGGTTTGACAAAAAGCAATAAATAAATGTGGGGCAAGGGTCAAAAATTCATGCACCAGCAGACAAAGGCGTTGACAACAAAACAACAAAAAAGTGAAAATGGAAATACTTTTGCTGTATTTTGTTTTAGAATTGAAAAAATATATAAAACTATTTATCCTCAGTTTAGTCGATAAACTTGAAAAGCTGCAAGAAAATTTAGCCAAACTAATTCGTCTAATATTTTTAACTTTATTGGTTTTACGCCAAAAAAATTGAAATGGGTCGATACTTTTTTTGGATAAATCTTATATCTGCCTTGTTCTGGATGAAAAGTGCCTTGCTTTTTTTCTGAAAAGTGCGTTAAAATTTTTTTTCAAAAAGCTGAAGTGCCTTGATTTGTTCAAATAGGCCTGTTTTGGTCAAAAATTTTGGGGTATACATACAAGTTTTTTTTATCAAGTTTCATGGTCTTCTAATTGTGTCTTTTTCGCATCTCTTGGCTTAAAGAATCCTAATTTGAAATGTGCTCTTTTTTCATATCCAACAAGACAAGGCATAATTGAACAAATCAAGGCACTTTTCAGCTTCTTTAAAAGGAAATTTGAAAACAAGGCACTTTTCAGCCAAAACAAGGCACATTTGATACTTGTCCGATTTCGTTTCGCATTTATTTCGCATTGGATTTCTTCGTTTTCGTTTAGCTTTATCGTTCATTGAGCGATTTTCGTTTTCGAAAACAATGATTGCCATGTTAGAGAAAATAAATTTACAAACCGTTCTGGCAATTGCTGACTTTTTCGGAAAATACCATATCTTATATAATAGTTATTGCAAAAATTAGCATTTGCTGAAAAGCTGACCATTGTCGAAACTCCAAGTTTCTATGGTAAAATTCCTGGTTATTATTTTGCAGGTGATTTGATCTTCTCGTCAAACATGGATATGTTTTATATATAGTCGGAACTATCATAGTTTTCTAAATTTTAACGTTTCTTAATTTTTATTGCAACCGCTTTCCCCATATGGTTTTTAGGATTATCGCCTGCTTTTTTCTGTGTCCTGTTTAGAAAAAAGTAATTTTGCCAAAACTTGAGTGTGGATGATAGTAACTAGACCATTATTGGATCAGCTGCTATTGTGTGAATGTTTGTTCCGCTGTTGCTTTTCGGCTTTGCTGTCAAATCTGTGGATTGTGTTGCTTTTATTATGGGTGGAGTGACAGCAGTAAAATGGAAGAGTTCCCTCTTGTGTCAAATTAAAACGGCTTTTGCATGCGGCAACACATCTGCTTCACTTTCAATCCCTACTTCTTCAAATTAAAATTAAAATCGTCGGCTAAATAAATGTCACAGTCAAACAGCACTGATGTTTGCACTTTCTTATGAATAAAACACCGGCACTTGTTCAATTGGCGGGTGGGCCTTTTTTGGTTAACTGTGAATAATGTTTGAACGTCTCCTAAGTAATTTTTATAGGCCAGAAACGATAAAAAAGTTCTTTCTTAACAATTGCCGCACTAAAAAGTGAAGTTGGCGAAAAAAAAGTTAGTTACCAAAGGTTGACCGACTGACTTGGTCCCCCAAGATAATTAAACCAAAAAGGTACCTATATATCTTTAAAAAACCAAGAAAGATGGGATTTGAACATAGTTTTGTAAGCTGGGGCCTACCGTATAAAGAAACTCTGGTATGCATATTGTTTTTATGCATCCAGAGTTACTCCGAGTGATTGGTGTCTAAGGTATGTGGGTGTGCGCATCTCAACTCCAAGCAACCAAGAATAAAGGACTCTTTTTGCCTAATTCCAGTGACCAAAACGTGGTAGAATACCTTAATATAAGATATTTTACATTGGGGACCAAGGCAGTTGGTCAATCTTTGGTAACCAACTTTTTTGATAACTTCACTTTTAGTGCAGAAATTGTGAAAAAACAACTTTTGTATCGTTTTTGGCGTATAAGAATTACTTAGGAGACGTTTAAACCATATTTACAGTTAACCAAAAAAGCCCCCCCCCCCAGTGCACAAGTACCAAAACACCTAGTAATAATATATGGACGATACGTAAAAAGTGCCACGTTTTGGAGAAAAAGTGCCACGTTTTTTCGATTCTAGTCAAGAAGGCGAAAAAGTGCCACGTTTTTGTGAAAATGTGCCACGTTTTAGGAAAATGTGCCACGTTTTCTGACAATAAGGTTTTTTAGACAAATCAATGATTTACACCTGAAATTTTGAAGATTACCATTAGCTTGCTATTGATATGTCGTTGGAAGCAAAGCGACGAATAAAACCAGGCATATCTGTGCAAAACTAGGCAAATTTGAAAAAAACGTGGATTTTTTCACTAAAACGTGGCACTTTATCGCCTTCTTGACTAGAATCGAAAAAACGTGTCATTTTTTCACAAAAACGTGGCATATTTCCGTTTTATCCAATAATATATAGGGCTATAACCAGCTACATGGATGAGAGGTGTACCTGGCACCTAGACGTAGGCCATTTTAATTTTTCTTGTCTCCCGACAAAATCTTTCAAAAAAGTGACTTGTGACATTTTTTTTCCGGAATGTTACGCAAAATTGGTCTTTTTTAATAAATTCCATTTCAAATGGACATATTCGCGCGATATATGTCCATTCGTCATTGTCCCAATTAATCTCATGCGAATTATTTTTTTAGATTGGCCGATGTCTGTGGGCCGAATTTCTGACGAGGGCCCTAAAATTTTCGGGGCTACTTTATCCAGTGCTTGTCCATTTTGACAGCATTTTAGGACACTTTCAAATTTTGTGGCGAGGGCTAGGTATGAAATCTTACCTGAAACCTTAGAAATCCTTACGACCCTTTGAAGGGATCAAACAAAATGGTAGGAAAACATGGTGGGGATCAATGTCAAAAGGTAGCAGTAAATGTATACCTTTTTAAAAAAATTTTCAAAAATACAAGGTAGCCCAAATTTTTTAAATTTTTTAAATCATACAGTTATGACCAGATCTTTTTTTGTTCGGAACAGGAGAAAATAGGACTTTGTTTGACACCTCATTCGTCATTTTACGATAATGAAATTTTATTTTTATGCTAATTGGAGATTTAGGATCAAAATTTCGGACGAGCGCCTACAGGACAATTAATGAAAAGGGGAATTCTGAATATGACATGGCCTCCATATTCTCCATATCTAAAACCGTGTGATAACTTAGATGAGAGTTGAGATTTGATATCGTCAATTTTGGTTGTGCAAAAAGAGTTATTGAATAACTTTGTTACGGTTTGCCAGGGCACATTTGTACAAGCCACTTCTCCTAAAAAAATTAATAAAAACTTTAAAGGGTCATTGCCGTCTCCGACAACGGTTGTCCCCTGCCAATTCAAATTTTTTTCTTTATCGCTGGATCCACGTACGAAGTTTTCAACTTGGTTTCTATCAAAACTAAACCTAAAATTAAATTCTAGGCCTGATTTTGTTAGAAACCAAGCTGATAAATCCGTACAGAAGTTGAATGACTAGGTAAAAAAAGCGAATTGGCGGGGGACAATTCAAAACAGGTGACAATGGAAATTCCTATCTTATACTCTTTCGAATAAAAAAAGATCCAGTCATAACAGCACGATTTCAGTAAGTTGTGAGCATAAAAAAATAGTTGAAAAAATTTGGGGTGCCCTGTATTATAAATTACTTGTTTTAGTCGAAAATCTCTTTTTGAAATTATTGAAGTGATAGTTTTGCTTTAAAACTGCACTCAGCGCCTGCGTCGAAAATTTCCATCTGCCGGCGCCGCAAACAACGGCACAAATAAAAAAGTGCCAGCATTTTTTTAAGTTCGAGTAGCCAACAGATATAGTCAAACCTCGATATAGTGGCCCCCCCCAAAGTTCGTTCCCACCTAAGGTCCGACACTTTTTTAACCCCATTTTTGAAATAATTTATCGATTATATTTTGACCCTAATTTTTAAAGGGGCCACTATATCGAGGTTTTGCTTTTAAAATGCAAAAACTATTTAGTTATAAAAACGATCGGCAAAATCGGAATCCTTACGATATTTGCGACCAGACTGTCAAAACAGAATCGATAAATTATTTCAAAAATGGGGTTAAAAAAAAGTGTCGGACCCTAGGTGAGAACGAACTTGAGGTGGGGCCACTGTATCGAGGTTTGACTGTATGTACTAGATAAATGATTTGAAAACATAATTAAGTAAAAAATAATGTCGTATCGTGAGTTTTATTCTGGTTAAAGACCTTATAACATCTAACTGTCACTTCATTACTAGACATTTACTTTACAAGAATAGAAAGTCAGCAAGGTATTTTTAATAACCATCAATTATAGCGAATATTTTGACCAGAAGGCGCTAAGGTAAACATCAAAAACAAGCCAGTAAAACACCTGTCGTTGTCGTCGAGTCTTCAAATCTTGGGCATCGGCCAAAGAAAAGAAAGCAGGGAAAATGCATTTCAGGATGTGATGCATAAAAGATTTCAATTGTTATTTATTCATTCACTCATAAATTATTTTCTCTGTTTTACTGCGCATTTCAAACAACTGTCTCTATCGGACCAAAATTTATTAGGGTGTTATTCGGGAATTAGAAAAGCTTCTACGCATCCAAATACGATGAAACAGACGTATTTACACAAGGTCTGTCTAAAAAAATATACGTATATATTTTTAGAAATTTTACATGTGTAGTTCCTTGCTCCATCGATTCACTCCGCTGAGATAAAATTTCGAAAATCAATTTTCAGTACATTTATTTAATATAATCGTGTCAAACTTTGATGAGATAAGGCAAATCCAACAGAAACATTAAATTGAGTACTTTACTTAATTTTTACGTTTATTTTTCAAATTATTTTTAACCATCATGTAGCTCAAGATCTCAGCTTTGTATCGAGCTATCAAACTTTATTGAATGGTTTAGAAAATGTAGAAATTTAGGAGTTTGAAAAAATATGAGAAAAACAAAAGTTACTTAATTCAAACCCCTAAATCTCTACATTTACATGACCATTCAATAGAGTTTGATAGCTCGTTAGAAAGGTGAGATCCTGGGCTCCATGATAGTCAAAAAAAAATTGGAAAATAAACGTAAAAATCGAGAAAAAAACTTTCCATTTCTGATTAGGGGGCATTTTTCAGCGAATTAGGGGGCATTTTCAGTAATTAGGGGGCGCAAAATTAAATACCACCCAACTTCTGTACCGAATTCTCAGCAGAATTTAATTTTAGGTATACCGTATTCACTCTATTAACTCCCCATGGGGAGTTATTTTTCAACCCCTGAAAAATCGGAAAATTTTGTGGTTATATGACAGTAGCGTCGAACATTTGACTTGTTTTTAGTTTATTGTATTAATTAATTTTCATTAATTCGTATTTTTTGAAAAATACTGATCGAAAAACAACAAAATTGAAAAAGATTGCTCCGCTGGCGGCGCCGCCATTTTTCGCTCCGCCACCGCCTTTTCGAAAAACGCCTGGCCGCCGCCGTTTCCGCCTGAGTTCAAAAATTTTTGCAGCCGCCGCCTGGCGGCAGCGCCGGCGCGGGCGGGGGTGCAAATATGGTTGGAAAGCTGAGATCCTGGGCTACACGTTACTTTAAAAAGTTTGAAAATTTTGGATAAAAACTTTTGAAGGTTCAAGTTTTGAGTTTTTCGTGGCATATTTCAGCCTTTTCGCGAACCAAATCAGTTTAAACCTTAGAAGCACAAACCTTTTTTAACAAAAAACAGCAAACAAAATTAAAAGAGGATGTAAATCGTAATGCGAATATTTTTAACTAACCGGTTCAAATCTTCCTAGCTGCACACCCTATTTTTTAAGTCCGTTTTAAAGGACCATAGTTGTTGATGCAAATGAAAATTTGGCAAATTCAAATGCGCCCGGGACACTTTTATTTCGTCTCGCACTGTACTCTTTGGAGTTATTTCAAGCGACTCAAAAGAGTACAGTGAGACACGAAAGAGAAGTGTCCCGCGCGCTTTTGAATTTGTCAAATTCTTATTCGCATCAACAAGTATAGTCCTTCATGTAAGTTGACTCACTTCTATGTCCAAAAAGTATCGAGCAATCGATTGGAATCATTTTCAGTATTTCCTGTTAGCAACATCCTCAATTTCGCGATTTCATGCAAATTACCATCAAAATAAAGGAAACCAGTCAAGCCATATACAAACACCTGTGAATAGTAAAAGTTTTTTTTATTCCATACAGCTACCGGTTCACACAGTTTACAATACGATAACTAAGAGACAATGAGAATGATAAGTTAGACAATGACGCATACTATTTTGGCGATAAGGGCGGAATTCTTTGAGTTAACGACGAGCAGTAGTCTTCTGCTGCGAATTTCGACCGTACATTTCAAAGGCAATCATGCGGACATCACTGGCTCGTGGACGATCTGAAAAAAACCAATATACCGGACATACAACATAAAAACTTTGATGCCAACCTGAAGGGACCGGACTCATACAAGCATCAATCAGCATTGACATCTGAAAAAAGCGTATGAGAATCGAATAAAAGCAACGCTGAAGCACCTGCTCCGAGTAGCAGTCTTCCGGAATCGGAGGATAATCGGAATGCTTGACCTTCTCAACCAGCGACGTGATATTGTCCTTCTCACCAAAGAATGGAGATTTCAGAGCAGCCATCTAAAAAATGCGAGACACACCGCGATGAAAATTTCGAGACAAATCAAAATATCCTCACTTCGTACAATATGCATCCAAGGCTCCAAATGTCAGAGAAGAAGCTGTAACCTGTTTCCGAAATTCTTTCTAAATTATCCACACTTCACCCTGTTTTTGAAGCGACAAATATACCAACCAGGTGCCATGTAATACCTGGCAAAAACACATTTAAAAGACATGAGACATAAGGAAATAAAAACTTACGGTGTTCCACAAACAGTCTTTGCTCCACTTGCATGGTTCGTCAATCTGCTCAGCCCAAAGTCCGTCAGCTTCACCAATGTTCTCGACGCGATTAGAACATTTGCAGGCTTCAGATCTGGAAAAATCGACAATGGATTTAAGGCAAGAAAAACCGGAATGTAATAACGAACCTCGATGGATAATACGATTGCTATGAATGAATTCGACTGCACTTGCGATTTGCTTGAAGATGTGCCATATCTCTACTTCTGAACGTGTGAATTAGATACCAGTATTATTCGATTAATGTTACCAGGAATCAGAGCCATCAGAGGGTGCGTTTTCATCTGAAAACCATAAGAATAAGTCAAAAAGTATGAATTTAGCAAATATACCGATATCCACTGCTCAAGATCCCCTCCACTGATGTACTCCAAGACCAAGACCAGATGATTTCGCCCCTAGGAACAAAGGATAAATTCCGGAACTTAAGAAGATTGGAAACAGACGTTTGTATGCTCTTCATAACTGTCGTAGCATTCGACGATGTTTTCGTGCTTGAGACCCTTGAAGAGATTGATTTCATTCAACGTCGTTTCCAAAGTGGCATTATCTGATATTTGCGAGAGCTAAACAAGGTTACTTTTCATTGATCGCAAAGGCAACATTAAGCTTACATCGATCCTTTTTAGTGCTACTAAGCGTTTTCGTGCATCATGGCCACGAAAGACCGTAGCAAATGCGCCTTGACCGATGATTTGCAAAAAGTATAGCTCATTGTCTAAAAGTTCTCTTATTAGGGACAAGTAGTGCGATAAATTTTGAAGGTTAGACATCGCTAATAGTTTAGGCTAGTGAACTAACACCAGCCTTAACTTCCAAGCTGAGCAGAACTGGATTATTAACCAAATACTTATTTTAGTGTGGATCGAAAAATTCGCGAGATTTTAAACGGGCAAAGCTTTTTTTGACGCTAAAAAGCTTCTTTTTGCCGCTACAGTCAAACTTCGATATAACGTAAACCCTGGGGACCAAATCAGGTGTACGCTATATCGGGGGCAGTGTTTTCGAAACTCAAGGTCAAGTCAAGTTGAGCCTCAAGGTCAAGCTCAAGGTCAAGGCTAAACTCAAGGGCAAGACAAACTTGACCTTGACCTTGAGTTTGACTTTTAATTTGAGTTTTCTTGAATTTGACTTGGAAACATTTCTATATCGTTTTTTTCGTGATTTCAACTTTTTTTCTTCTTGTATAACTCAGACAATGAAACAACAGACAAAATTTCGTGATAAACTCAGCAACAAACATTTATTACTTACACCAAGATAACATTCATAAACTCAAAGACAGTTGAAGTTACAAAAAGTGAAAAACCCCTCTTTTTGCCTTATTTTTAGCGTTTTTTGTCTTGTCTAAGTCACTTTTTGTAACTTCAACTGTCCGTTTCTCAGCCCTGTATTTTTTTTTAAAAAAAAAGAGAGAAGATTGTAGAGAAATCAAAGAGCTTTCGAATGGTGCAATGGATGTCATATTTTCACCGACATTTCTTTGAGAAAAGCTATTATTTATGTGGCTAAACAGTCATTTTCCTTAGATTTTTCTTTATTTTGACTAGAAATTGACACTTTCATGTTGATGGTCATAAATTTTTCCATAATTATCAAAAATAGAAGTTTGACCCAGCAAATTGTAGCTAAGAAACAGGGCTACGAAATAATAGTGTGAAATAAATGAATTTTTTGAGATTATTGCGGTTTCTGTTTATTGCGGTTGCCTGTTCAATTTTTTTGTCCTGGTATAAAATGGACTCGTATCAGAAAAATGAATTTACAACGATGTCAAAGTGTAAGGATTGTTGAATTCCTTATTTCCCGCGCTCCAGAACAATACCAGAGTTTCCTATGGAAACACAATTCCAGTACAAAATGCCAGTAATAGTTTGATTTAAACTGCCTTTTGTCCTGCAGCGAGAACATAGCCATAAGGCGTTCAAACGAAATATAATAATCTTTATTATATTTTGTCTGATTTAAGGTTTCGCTATGTCAAATTCTCAAGTTCTGCTGCGGATGCAAAAGGTAAATTATCATTCTATTGATAAGAGTAAGGCGGATCGAATCTATCCAGCCACTCGCCGCTCCGCTCCTTCTAGTGATAGGTTTTCCAGTGATAGGTCTTTTAATACTTATCAATCCAGTATTATGGGATCCAGTATCTCCCGTAATAGTATCATAAATTCTAATGGGCAGAATGCCGATTATTCCAGTCATATTCTTTCTAGTCACAGCTCTAACTCCAGAGAGTCTGACTATACTTCTAGCGATAAACCTTCCAGTAAAATACCAGTAATCATAGGTCAACCTACGCTATTCCAATTTGGATTCCAGTTAAAGCGAAAGGTTACATTACTAGATTACGGTTTCCAGAAAATGAAACCAGGTACTACGAAAATCCAGACAAAAGACTAAAGCCTGACAATTAAAAAATTGAACCAAACCATCTCGGTGATAGGTAAGCACCAGAAAAGGGAGGAATACCACAAGGATATTAGGTCGACCCCATAGTATGGGCTCGACCTAATACCTAAAAGCATTTTTCTGGTTGCGCTACCCAGGTCTCTCTCAACTAGATAGTGTTACTTGGGTGATAGTTTCGTGGTAGTTTAGTGGTTGAAGTATATATAGATCGCCAAGTGCTGGCAACTAAGTGTCGGTCATCATTTGTACATATAGTCCCTTTCCACTTTCTGGCCAATTGTTGAACTTTCTTTTAGTAGTTCAAAATGGAGATGCTTTCAAGCGAGAAGAAAAAAACCGATGGGTCATTTTGAGGAATATCTATACTGGCGAAAAGAGCAAATAGGAAAGCGAACTTACTGGCACTACATCTTTTACAAGCTTGGAGTGGATGGAAAAGTGAATAGCAAATGCCCAGGTATTTTTAAAACCTTATGTATATTTTTTGGTTTTCATGGCATATTCGAATAGGAAGAGCTTCAATTTTCGATGGCATAGTGAAAGTAACGACGTCTCACAATCATTACGCCGAAAAGATCAAAGTAGAACTAAATCGAATTCAAGGGGCAGTGCAGAAGCAAGCCAAAGAAATTCTCGGGTCACTGGTCTCTAGTGGTATTCATTTTGAGATGATAATATGCATAATAGATTTGCTCAGGGGTGAACACTGTCGTGGAAAGATTGGTTTATTATGATTCACTGCTCGGATGTGGCACAGAAAACACAAGCCTAAAGGGCTGCCTAATCAAGTAAAATATTTTGGAAGCATTTACTTTGACCAACAATAATTTAGGGAGTTCTTGCAAAAATATGCGATCGAGAATGGCTACGAAGCTTTGGATTCTGCTAACTGGATAGGAATATGCCCAAAAGTATGCTTTTTATTTCTTGATTGGGTGACAATTTAAAGTTTAAAGGGAATCCCCTGCATACATTTGATAGTGGAGTTTTCATTTGCCATTAATCAAAGTGCTTATCTCGTGGTGAGCAATTTCACTTCACTGAAGCACAGATGGACGGAATTCGGGAAGAAATGAGTAAAGAAATCTTGGGTGGAACACTGTTCTAAATTCGAATAATTGTTTGATGATGATTGTCCTAATGTCTGAATGTTAAGAAGTGGTTTGAATGGAATTTATTTTTGAAAAAATTCGCATTCGGCCGATTAGCCGAACCGGTCGGTTAACCGAAAACCAGGTTTAAAAAGACCGTTTTTTTATACCAACCGATCCAAAAAGCCGACCAAATGAAACCCCAGATATAAGATTAAAATAATTAGAGAGAGAAAGTAGTTTGGAAACATAATATAAAAAAATTTCCAGGTGGTCATCTTGATTCACCACCTGTACTCGGATATAGATTGAGTGGACCAAAACATTTAACAGGACAAAGGCTGACTGGTCTTATGAAGTTAGTTTAGGACTTTTATTCCAGAAAAAATGATGTTTACCAGCACCAGGATTCGAAACTGTGACTTCAGAAATTTAGTGCGCGGATTTACCACGGGTAAATTCATTGGACGAGAAATTCACCACGGTGGAATATGCGGTATACCAACGATCAGATACATATTGTGATCAGATACATCGATCAGATACACAGACGATCAGATACATCGATCAGATACACTTTTTTAATATAACGTTAAAACTTATCCACACCTTTTATTTCAACGTCCAATCAACATAACAGTACATCAAAACACTAACAATAACATCAAATTTTAATCGGATCTACGATAAAGGTTTTCATCTTCAATAAATACAACATCAAAATGCTCTCGAGTTTGTTCTTCCCCTTCTTGATTCTGAGGATCGGCATCATTCCCCACCGGCTGGATTTCTATTTGTTGGTCATTTTCGTTTTCATCAAGAGCCTGTTCAACTGCCGGATGCATTTCTGCAGTTTAAAACAAAAACGATGAAGTTCAAATGGAAAAACTAGTTCAATTCATTTAAAAAGTGTATCTGATCGATGTATCTGATCGTCGGTGTATCTGATCGATGTATCTGATCACAATATGTATCTGATCGTAGGTTAGTCGGAATATGCTGCCTCCCTTGAAACACTGTGATCTGGCAACCCAACTGGAAAAAAATCTCATTTGAATAAAAAAATCCTTTCAAGACAAATTTTAAGGTTCAATTTACCTCAGGTTCAATTTACCGCCGCCCAAATTGACCCGTGAAAATTTTGTCTTTTGTCTTGTAAAGAACTCCTACCATTTAAAAGAGAAGTTCTGTAATTTTGTAGTTCGGTCGGACCCCTCGAAAAATAGGAAATTGAGTATTCGGGCTCAAATGAAAACCTACGATGTGTTAAGTAAGATAACACCAGATTCGACCATTTTTTCTCATTACTAATTCGCCGAGCTGTGCCCTCCCGAAGTTCGGTACTCAGAAAAACCAGTACATTTCTCAAAATATTTTATACTTACCAGGGAACCTTCAGAAGTGTTTTTCTTTCAAAGACTTCATTGACAGATTTTTTTTTGAAGATTCTTGTAGAGCACCCCGAAGTTATATAACGAAGTGCTGCTGATACCTCCAGGTCCTTTGCAAAATTGCGGAGAACGGGGTACCCAAAGTTGCCGAAAAACCATGATACCACGATATCATGGTTTTTAGCCCACTTTTGAATCTGTCTAGTTTTATGAGTATGTTGAATATGCAACTTGTATGGGGTATTTTTACGCATATTATACTGTTGGTAACCAGTACTTTGAAAAGCCAATCACGGCTTTTCAAAATGTCCGAAACGGCTGTACCCCGAAATTGAAGCGGCGATTTGTTAAGTGGTCGATTTGCTAAGCGGTCGTTTTGCTAAGAAAAAAAATTAAGCGTGATTTTGCTAAGAATTCACAATTTAAGCGCCAATTTGCTAAATGGTCGTTTTGCTAAGAATTTTTTTGCTAAGTAGTTGTTTTGATAAAGATCTTGTTTGTTAAGCTACCTACTTCTTCAGTTCGGTTCAGTTTCGGGATACAGACCTTAAAACCCAAACGATTCGATCCAAAATCATGTTCTAAAAGTGGTTTAATTTTAATCGGGGTAAAACTCTTACATGCATTGTTCATCAAGAGTCTTGCTCGGAATTATGTTTAGAAAAGTGAGTGCGCGCATCTCTAACGCATCAAGCCCCCTGCGCCTTCGAGGCACAGGGGGCGCCCCTTCGGGTGCGCAGGGGGCTTGGTTAAGACAATTAATAAGTTTACAAATTTTTTAATTTTTTCGAAAAATTTTATTCTTAAAATACCGGTAGCCACGCACACAAATAATTTAGTTTTAAAGATATTTTTTGGAAAATACGTCCTGTCTATGCTATACTCTCACAATTTTAGGAATTCTTTTGCGGAACTTTGATAGTGACTGTCTTGACTTCTGTGTAAGCTTCCAGCCCATATTCACCCAGTTCACGTCCAATACCAGACATTTTGTATCCACCAAAAGGGGCCGCTGCGTCAAACACATCATAGCAATTGATCCAAACAGTGCCAGCGCGAATATTATTAGCCACATGGAGAGCCTTGTCTAAGTCTTTGGTCACAACACCAGCGGCCAAACCTTAACTTTTTATCAAGGTTAGCATCAACTCTTTATACCAACAATATGAAAATTCAAGGATGAGAAAAAATTTAATAGTTCAATTCTTTTAGATCTAGAGACTTAGTTTTATGTTTAGAGTCTTAACACAACTTTTTACTGGAAATTAAGTCTGGCAAAGCTGTAAAAAACAGAAAAATTAGTTAAACGCAAAGCGGTGTGGTCAAAAAAGTGCAGCCTTAATTATTTAGTTACATATCGTATTTCTTCTGGAGCTATTCCAACAGTTAAAAGTAGAGAGTTGAAAGTGAAAGTATTCTAACAGTTCAAAGTGTAAATTTGAAAATAGATGGTAAAAATTGGTGGGTGAAAAGAGTTGAAATTAAATTTTTCTTTGGTTTGGCCAATTCTAGATGCAATCTTTTCCGTAGAATCCAAAATTTTGGGTATTTCATACGATTTCACACAATAATCTTAACATTTTTTGATGTTTTTCAAGCTCGTGTGCTAATAAAAAGTACACTAGGGTTGGTATTCACAAATCTTTTTGGATATCAATTAACCTTCAGTGGTCTCAATCTATCATCCGTAACCATGATGTCCTACGTGGTAATGCGGAGTTGGGATTGCATAGTTAGTATTGCATAGACCCAGGTCGTGGTGAATAAAAGTACACAAACCACCCCAAACTACCACTAACATCTCTAAACTCTTTAAACTATTCCAACTATCCCCAACCGACAAAAATCACTCAAACCACTCTAAATCAGTAGTTTGGATAGTTAATAGGTGTTGTGGGTGGTTAGATGTGTCTGGGTGGTATGAACTGAGTTTGTTCAGGGTGGTTTAGAGTGTTTTGAAAAAATTCAGGTGGTTTGAGGTCGTTTGGTGTGGTTAGGGTGGTTTGGAAATGTGGGTAGTTTAAGGTTGTTAGTGTTAGGTGTACAAATCACATAAAGCACTCAGCTAACTTGGGCTTATGCCTCTCCCACAATGGATGTCGGAAGTCGGATGTCGAGGTCAGAGGTAGGAAGTCGGATGTCGGTAGTCCGATTTTCAAAATTGTTTATTCTTATCCGGCTATCAGAAAGTTATTTTTCTGAGAAAGAACCCCGAGAATAGATAAAATTACTTTACAGAACGGGAAAATGTCGAAAACTCGCAGAGCAGCGAGACCTCAAAGACCTCGACATCCGACTTCCGACATCCATTGTGGGAGCCGCATTATAGTGATCTATAAAAATAAAAAAAGTTGGCAAATGAAAGTTAAAAGTGAGTCCTTTTCACTTGTTAAAACACCATCAACTTTCAACTTTCTGCTGTCAACTTCTGACTGTTGGAACACCTTCCCTTTCAATTTTCTACTTTCAACTCTTGGAATAGGCCCCTGATTATAGCCCATAAGCAGTAAATTTTCATACTTTAAAATTTTAAAAATTTCATATTTTGTGATCTTAAAGTTCGCTCAATTTTTTTAGAAATTTTTTAATTCTAACAATTTTTTTAAGATGAAACTGGGTACTTTTTTATCTAAATAAAACTTAATCTCACAGTAGGATACAGAGGCGGAGGAATGGGCTATAAGGTATTCCATCAACTTGATACAACTTATGATTTGATACATCGACTTGATACACTGTCGACTTGATACATCTTCCGAAAAGTAGCTTGAAAATTAAATTTTGAGAGACATACAACAGTACCTTTTTAGACCTAAAAGGATTTAAGGCTGTACTTGGGTGGAAAAATGACCAAAAAATGGGCCAATTTAGTTTAAAAAGGAAGATGTTGAACATAGTTTTGAATACTGGGGCCTACCGGGTAAAGAAACTTTGGTATGCACACATTTTTTATGCATCCAGAGTCACTTTCGAGTGACTTGTGTCTAAGGTATGTGGGTGTGCGCATCTCAACTCCAAGCCCCCTGCGTCCCGAAGGGGGCGCAGGAGGCTTGAGAATTAGAGATGCGTGCACTCACTTACCTTAGACATGATTCCGAGATAGACTCGCGATCATAAAATGCATATAGAGGCTCTTTTTGCCAAGTCCCATGTTGAAAAACATGATAATATCGGTATTTTTCGGAAATTTTCGAGCTAATTTTTGCCAGATGTATCAAGTTGATGTATCAAGTCATAATTTGTATCAAGTCGTATGGCAGTCGGGCTATAATCAGAGGATTGGCCATAATTAGAACATTGGCCATAATTATAGTAAATACGATGCAAGCCAATATTGCTAACGAACCAATTGTTTTCTTTCGTACTTGAATTTTTGAGAATGTTATGAAAGAGGAATTTATCTGATAAAGTTACTGAAATAAAAAAAACTAAACTCACCATAGATTGTATTGTTGGCTTTCTCGACCAAATCTTCAACAGAATCAAATTTGATTACTGACATAACAGGGCCAAATATCTAAAAACTAATTTTCCGTCTTTCTCTCTTCTGCAAACTTTATACACTCAACCTCTTCCTGTGCAATTTTCATTGTGTCTTTGACGTCTTTGAAAATCGTTGGCTCTACCTACAAAAAGGATATGTTTATAATCAAGGCTTTACTATAGCCATACTTACATAAAACCCGTTAGAACCGACTCTTTTGCCCCCAGTCACTAGCTGAGCACCCTCTTGTTTACCTACTGACACATAATGCAGAATTTTGTTTAGCTGGTCATGATCAATCTGGTAAAGCAGGGATTATTATTCAGATGAAAAAAGTAGCAACAGCTAAATAATAAATTTACTTGAGGTCCTTGATCTGTTTTCAAGTCAAATGGATCTCCTACCACCCGGTTCTCTGCCAACACTTTCGACCTCTGAGCTAATATTTATGCATAAGCTTTTTTAATAGCTATTTACCTCAATAAACTCATCGTAGACTTTCGCCTCTACAAAGGTGCGTGAGCCAGCACAACAGCACTGCCCCTGGTTGAAAAATATTCCATGGGCTGATTGTTCAACGGCGTGTCCCACTAAATGTTAGGTTAAGCAAGAGGCTGATGTTTAAACTGAA
This sequence comes from Ditylenchus dipsaci, assembly GCA_004194705.1. Lineage (NCBI taxonomy): Eukaryota > Metazoa > Nematoda > Chromadorea > Rhabditida > Anguinidae > Ditylenchus > Ditylenchus dipsaci. The sequence continues at coordinate 142,567 of SADC01000380.1, forward strand.
ATTTACAGTCAGCGTCAGCAAAGATGATGTTTGGACTTTTACCACCTAATTCCAAAGTGATTCTCTTCAAGTTGCTATCAGCTGCAGCCTTCATCACTCTCCTTCCTATTTCAGTGGATCCAGTGAAAGCGACTTTGTCAACTCCAGGATGTGAGGAAAGGGCATGACCAGCGGTTGGGCCAAAGCCAGGGACAATGTTGATCACACCCGGTGGGAATCCAGCCTAAATTTATTAGGGGTTAATGCCTTATTTTGACTATAACAATCACAAACACACTTCTTTAGTCAATTGGGCCACGTAGAGGGCGGTGAGTGGGGCTTGAAATTAACAAAAAATCAGATAAGCACTGCTGAAAGCATAACTCACTTTGTTCAGCAACCTTCATCACAATAGTGTTGCCCATGGCTAGTGCGGGAGCTAACTGAATGAAACAACAGATTTTTCAGTCACAAAAGTTGTATAGAGGCTACCTTCCAGGCTTGCATCAACAGAGGGAAATTCCAGGGTATTATCTGCCCGACTACTCCAACTGGCTCATGACGGGTGTAGCAAAAATAGTCACCCGAAATTGGAATGGTCTTGCCGTGGTTCTTGTCAGCCCAACCGGCATAGTATCTAAAAAATTGTAGTTTAATTATTTTTATCAATAAATCCAATATAAACTTTGAAAAATTTATTGATTTAATCTACTGCATTTCCTCTAATAAGTCATTCCCTCGACTTTGAACTTATGTCTCAGCCCAGAGCAAATATTTTGCACTCCTGTTTGCTGCGCTTCTCAACTCCCACGAGCTCTACCAATTTTGCTATTTAGATTTTGGTGGAGCACTAAAAAATCTAAACCTCGTTTCAATCGACCTCAAAAATTTACGATTTACATTTTTTAGTAATTTTTGCAATTAAACCTGTGACGAGCACGAATGAGGCTCCAATGATAGAAATTGTTAAAGCGAAAAACCAAACAGTCATTTTTTAAGCATATTTATCGGCCGAACGATTTATTCACTAATGATCACAAACTGTTTATAAATTGTCAAATTGTCTATAACCTGAAGCATGAGACCGCAAGCTGCAAATCTCCACTATAAGCCACTTTGTAAGGTTTCCCGTTGTCAAGGGTTTCTAAGCTCTGAAAACGCGACACTAAGAAAAAAGAAGCCAAAGAAAATTTAAAATTTCACAGCGAGAAATACAGCATCTCGTTCAATCAAATCTGCAAGTTTGTTGAGCAGTTTTCCACGACTGCTTGCATCCATTCGACGCCATTTGGAGCCCAGTTTGAAAGCATCTGAGGCCGCCCAAAATAAAAATCGTGTGTTTGGAAAAATATTTATCAGCAAACTTTGACTGCACAATCTATGTCAGCCTTGTCGCCTTCCTGGACATCCGCAATCTTTTTGCCATTTACTGGGTTCATGGTCTCAAATGTTTTCCCACTAATAGAATTGTGCCACTCATTGTTTATAAATATCTAAAATTGTTAGCGTGTGAGAATGGAATTTATAAAATTTTGACGCTACTATAATATAATCCCCCCCCCTGCCCAAAAAAAAGCTGCTGGTATATACTCACCCCCCCCCCAATAATTTTTAAGGAGTACCTAAAACTACACTTTTTTGTGAAAAAAACTGAAATTACTACGATTTGGCCCTAAGCCTAAGGCCCAAAGCCTAAGGGCTAAGCCTAAAAATTATTGGGCATAGGGTGTTATATTCCAGTAGCGCCAAAATTTTGAAACTACTTTGTAATTAAAATAATATTTTTAGTTAAAGGACCATAGCCGTCGCCGACAACGAGAATTTCAAATGTTTGAATTCGCGCGGGACAGTTCTCTTTCGTCTTTCATTGTACTCTTTTGAGTCATTCGAAGCAAGTCAAAAGAGTACATAGGGAGACGAAAGAGAACTGTCCCGCGCGAATTCAAACATTTGAAATTCTCGTTGTCGGAGACGGCAATGGCCCTTTAAGTATTATGTCGTAGTGGTGGCTGGAATTCAAGAAGTTCCTTCGAGTTATCGGGCTAAGGTTCTTTTATTACACAACGCCACCACTTTTCGGACACTTGCTAAGGAGGGAGTAAGACAAAGGCAATATCTCATTCATGTCCAAAAGCCTTGAACACCTTTCTATAATCGTTCCGAAAAATCTGTTGAAAAAAGTTTATTTTCGTTGCAAAATAAAGTCACTCTAAAGGAGCATGCTCAAGAGCTTGAGCGCTTGAGCGTTCAAAACTTTTCCCCGCCTATTCGAAAATTTTTCTAATCATTGAGCTTCTGTACGGATTTTTCAACTCCGTTTCTAACAAAATAAGGCCTAGAATTTAATTTTAGGTATAATTTTGTTGTAAAGCAAATTGAAAAATCCATGCATATTTCAATGACTAGAATTTTTTTAATTGGTAGGACAAAATTTGGACGCTTGAGCATGCCCCCTAAAGTGATTTTATTTTGTAAAAAAACACTTTTTTAAAAGATTTTTCGGAACGATTGTAAAAAGGTGTTCAAGGCTTTTGGACATAAATGAGGTGTTCCCTTTGTTTTATTCCTTTACCCCCCCCCCCTCCTCTTTTAAAAACTACAAGTAAAGTCAGACATTCGCCTCTCGTCGGTATTTCAAAAACCAGACCGGTTTTATGCGTTATACTGTAACCAGTTCTAATTATAAGCTGCACAAAAGATTTTGTCACTTTTATATTTTTAAATTTGTTTATTATTATGAATTTGTTATTCTAGGATTGTCGAAATTCTAAAGTTCTTGTTTAGCGCTTTTAAACTACTGTTCAGAAAAAAATGCAAATACGAAAAATCATAAAAAATCTAACGTTTTATTCGATGTGTGAACTAGAACTAGTAAAGGACCATACTCACGCGTCCTAAATGGTCTCCCGCCAATTCAAATTTTTTTCTAATCCTTGGACTTACTTACAAACTTTTTCATTGAGTTTCAAACAAAACAAAACCTAAAATTAAATTCTATGACATGCTTTATTAGAAACCAAGATAAAAATCCGTACAGAAGTTCAATGATTAGGATTTTTTTGAACTGCGGGGGAAAACCGTTGTCGAAGACGGCAATGGCCCTTTCAGTCATTGTTACTTTTTTCAAAAGTTTATTCCCAAAAAAATCCGAACAGTAAATCAACGATTAGGACATTTTGTTGAATTAGCAGGGGACCGATTTAGAAAGCTTGAGCATGGTCTTTTAAGCAAAGAAATAGTACCTTAGTATGAAGTGACTCAGTTTCATCCCACACAGGATGTGGTGGTGGGACGGCATAGCCTCGATAAAATAATAGACTTGAACAAGGAAATACTTTGGGTAAAAGTCTAATCATTTCTAAATATCTAAAATTTATTAAAATAATCAATATCAATTTCGCCTATAAACACAGATTTAGAAGGAACAAAATGTATTCAATAAATATTATCTTCAAAAAGCTTCTTTCACAAAAATAATTGTTTATTTGTTGTTGTTGACCGTCATAAATGCGGCGGACATTTGAAAGGGAATCTATGTCTTTTGCTCTCTCTTTTATCTCTTCTAATGCTTTTTTGTTTTTGCACCCTTTTCACTTCTGATAAGCGCTCGAATCCAACTATCGATGCAACGCCAATTTTGCAAATTCCATTGGGGTGTTCATAGTCGGGGTCAACATTGTTGACCCTCAACATTTTGTTGACCCTCAACAAAAATGTTGACCCCAATATTGATCCCTATATTGAACTCCCCTTAACATTGTTGACCCTCAACATTGTTGACCCCTCAACATTCAGTGTTGACCCCTCAACTTTTTTGTTGACCCCTATTTTATTGTGTTTGCCACTCAAAATTTACTGCTGATTTCTCAAATTCTTCTGTTTGCAAACCACTTTATAACTAATTTCGCATGAAATTTATTATTTTTAGTTTTATCAAAGAAGTTAAATTTAATACAGCAAACATTTTATAAATACCCTATGAAAAATTCGAAGCATTGTATGGGCTTTTCGAGTTCTATGAGTGGTTACATCGAGTAAAGTGCAAGTCGTTAATGTACATTCCAGTGGTAGATACCTCCTGGTCAGGTGGATATCCACCTGGATGGCCTAAAAATTAAAATTTCTTTAAAGTAAAAAATAACCCATTTTCTAACTTAAAATTCTGTGGGGAATCGGGCTTGTTAAGTCTAAAATTGCGATTTTGCACACCCTAACTTCAATACCTGGTGTAGGTACCACCTGGTTAGGTGGATTGTTTACCTGGATGGCTTGAAAATAAAAAAGGATATTTAAATAAAATAGCAATTTTTCAAAACTAAAATTTCGTGAGGAATTAGGCTTGTTAAGAATTGCGATTTAACCTACCCAACCCCAAACCAAGTGGTCGTCCACTTGGATCAAATTTTTTTTTACGTTTTCGGGTTCCAAAACAACTTTTTTTGCACCAATTGGAGCATGCTGAAGATGGTTTGACAGTGATAATATGACGTTTTATAGAGAAATTCTCGAGTTATCGTAAATTTTGGATATACCAAAATCTCAACAATAACTCAAAAATTTCTCGATAAAACAAGATTTTACCACTGTTAAACCATCTTCAGCATGCTAGAATTAGTTCTAGAATTAAATTTACCAATCAAGTGATTAGGTTAAGTGTGAAGGGTTCAACTGGCCGGACAAGCTCAGCACCTTGTTAATAGTACCTAGTGGTGCTATGGTGGTGATAAAGTACTGCAGAAGATATAATGATATATTGAAATAATACTCAATTGATGATTTTTGGGTATTAAAAAGGTATTAATTTTCATACCCAAGGTGGAGGCATAACTTTTTAAGGTATTATCAATTTACTGTTTTGGACGACCACTTGGTTTAGTTGGTGCATATGTATAACTGAAGTTGGATCATAGAAAATATTTTAAATTACAAACTACACTACCTGAGTTCCCAACCTGGATACAACAAAACCAAGTAGTCGACCACTTGGATCAAATTTTTTTTTTCACTTTTAGGGTCCCAAAACCTATTTACTGGACTAATTCAGGCACGCTGAAGATGGTTTGATAATGGTAAAATCCCGTTTTGTAGGGTATTTCTTGAGTTTTAGTGAAATCAAGTTTCGGTAAGGTCTCCCAACACTCAAAAAATACCATACAAAACGGCGTTTTAGTATTATCAAGCCATCTTCAGCATCTCCGAATTAGTCCATATAATAGGTTTTGAAACCCGAAAAAGTAAAAACAATTTTGCTCCAAGTGGACGACCAATTGGTTTGGTTGGTTCAGACTGAAAAATTTGAATTCCCGCAAAATTTTCTCAAAACTGAAGTTGACTGCAAAGAATACTATCCAGGTGGTTTAGATACTATTCGGTATGGACCAATTCAGTGTGGATCAATTCGCTTAACGCCCGTGAATGGATATCCACCTGGACCAGGTGTTCCACCCCTGATTTTGGGGTCGGGTAGATGAATTCGGGGGATTGGTCTTATCAAACCTAATTCACCACGCGATTTTACATACGATAGCATGGTTTATTTTCGATTTCGAATTTTTTAAAATTTTTCAGGTCACCCAGGTGGATAAACACCTGCCAGGAGGTACCTACCCTGAATTTTGAAGTTCGGGTTGCTGAAATCGCAGTTTTGGTCCCAAAAAACAGGATTGGGCTTTCTTTGATTGCTAATTTAATTTGGCGATATTTTGGTCTCGGTGATATTATGGCCGGCGATATTTCGTGGATCTGATCATGCTTTTCCATAATAACTAACCAAAATATCAATACCCTGGGTAGGTACCCGCTCCGAATTTTGTGGATTTTGAGGGCCCTGTTAAAAAAAATATGTTAATTATTTATAATTATTTAATGATGCTGTTTATGGCTTTGTGTAAAACTTAATTTATCAGGTCACTCCAGGTGGATATCCACCTACCTAAAAATATACACTCCTGGTTTTTAGGGTTTGAGTGGATAAAATCGTAATTTTAGTCTTATCAAACCCAGAATACGAAGTTATAAAGTTCTCAGAATGAGAAGTTTTCTTTTTATTATGACTAAAATTTTTTCAGGCCATTTAGGTGGATAGCCACTTGGACTACGTATCCAGGTGGCCAAACAGCCTATTCGTGCAGAAATTAAACTTACAAACAAGGGTTTTAGGTAATTGGATTCGAAACATGTGAAATTTTAGTTATTTGAAGTGAAAATTTCGAGTTCTATCCATAGAACAGTACCCGAACCGAAAAGTGTGAGTCCAACCAGCGAGTCGGATAACCGACTCATAAATTTCCAGTTTTGGATAAGCATACTCACAAACCTTAGTGATTTCGATGACAAAAATAAGTGGACGACCTGAGGTCGTCGAACTCTGGCATAGATTTCAACAATTAAATCTCACATTACCTCACATTGTATATCTGGCGCTGTTTTCGCAGCGCTGTTTTTTTGGCGCTGTTTTTGCGGCGCTGTTTTTACCCATAACCGAAATCCTAAATAGGACTATCCCAGTACTTTTCGGTAGTATCCTGGAACTGACGTTTTTTCCTAATTTTAATTTTTATACTCATTTGCAACCTTACACTCAAAATGTAGCCCCACTTCTTGCCGTCATTTTCAGCATATGGTGTATAAAATAATGTAAATTGAAATCGCAAAAAAATTCAGTTCCTAGTACGCATCATTTTGGCTGGTTTCCTCTAATTTTGGTAGTCATTGCCAAAAATCGCAAAATTGAAGCAGTTGATGACAAGAAACAGTGCTGGAAACGGTTGCAATCGATTGCTCGATGATTTTTGGACCTAAAAGTCAAAAAACTTACTAAAATATTAAATTAAAACACCACTAGAGGGACTAGAACTTTTGACAAAAGGCGATGCGTATATAAAGTCACAAATGCAAAAAATATTTCTGATGCAAGCAAAAAGGTTTTTTAAGCACCATTCCTTTTATCGTTCTGGTTAGGGTTGACTTATGCCCCGGGCATTTAATAATCTGGCATATGCCCGGACATATGCCCGGGCATTTTCCAAATTTTCGGGCATTTTACAAATGTCTGCTATCAATCAATCTTTATTCAACAAATTTCAAATATCATCAATAAACATATCAAAATGGCTAAAATTGATTTACGCCCTCAAAAAACTGATTTACGCCCTCAAAATACTGGTTTACGCCCTCAAATCTATATATTGCCATTTTTGTCAAATTTTTGTTGCCACTTTATCAATATTTTTACACCAGCATGTAGCCCTGGATCTTGGCTTTCTAACAAGCTATCGACTGATTTTCTGAGATTTCAAAAAGCTGGAGAAAAAAGTCTTTGTATGGAGCAAATTTTTGAACAATTTGGTCTATACAAAGACTTTTTTCTCCAACTTTTTGAAATCTCAGAAAATCAGTCGATAGCTTGTTAGAAAGCCAAGATCCAGGGCTACATGCTGGTGTAAAAATATTGATAAAGTGGCAACAAAAATTTGACAAAAATGGCAATATATAGATTTGAGGGCGTAAACCAGTATTTTGAGGGCGTAAATCAGTTTTTTGAGGGCGTAAACTACTTATAGCCATATCAAAATAACCTGATTTGGTGTATTTTTAAATATTGTCTCTGAGATCTTTCATTTGAAACGGAGAAAAGGCGGGGACCAGTATACCTTTTCTTTCTCGACAAACTTTTACATTTGTTTAGATTTATTTAACATTTACACTTAGTTAACAGTACATCTGGCATTTCTTTTCCTTAATTTTTTTTGAGAAACTTAAGACAGATAGTGGGTACTTTTTTGTGAACTTTTTCGTACTTTGAAAAAAAATACCCTTTTTCAGCTGAAATTTTTCATTCTGAGGCACCTTAGTTTACGAAATTTCCTCCGGAATTCGAATAAATTAACAAAAGCTCAAAATAATACTTGGTTTTCGAGATAGGATCTGATGTTGGAGTGTCAATATGTTAAAAAATTACTGACCAACTCCAGGTCATATCTCGGAAACCGACAAATATTTTAAATCTCAGTTTTTTGTTCAAATTACTGAGGATATTTTGTATAATTGTATGTATGCCTCAGCATGAAACTTTTAAGTTTAAAATGGTTAATAATTAAAAGTTAATAATTAAAAGTTACAAGAAAATTTATAAAAAAATTACCACTAACTGTTCTTTGAACCTTTTGGAGACTACCAAATCTCATAAATAGGCTGTATGAGAAATGTACCACCAAAAGTGAGAATTTAGCCGCCTTTTTTATTTTTTTGGCCGCCTTTTTTGAATTTCAAATTAAAAAATAGAAATTGGCCGCCTTTTTTTAAAAATTGGCCGCCTTTTTTCTTGTCAATTCCTGTTTTTCAAATTTTAGCTTCAATTTGATGGTAATTTTGCTCTTTATGATAGCAAAAATGAAAGCGCAGAATCTGGGCTACGTACTGGTATAAAAAAAGGGTGAACTTATAGGAAAAAGTTAGAAAATATAATCAAAAACACCTAGAGGGCTATTTCGGCCTCTATCTCCTAAATGGTTTTTGTGTAATTTGAACGTTTTTTGAATTACAGCTTTTACAAGTTGGTACTATCTCTTTCTATAATAGCAAATACGAAAGCTCAGAACTTTGGCTACTCACTAATTTGAAAAAAGTGTCAACTTGTAAGGTAAAATTCAAAAAATTACACAAAAACCATTTAGGAGATAGAGGCCGAAATAGCCCTCTAGGTGTTTTTGATTATATTTTCTAACTTTTTCCTATAAGTTCACCCTTTTTTTATACCAGTACGTAGCCCAGATTCTGCGCTTTCATTTTTGCTATCATAAAGAGCAAAATTACCATCAAATTGAAGCTAAAATTTGAAAAACAGGAATTGACAAGAAAAAAAGGCGGCCAATTTTTAAAAAAAGGCGGCCAATTTCTATTTTTTAATTTGAAATTCAAAAAAGGCGGCCAAAAAAATAAAAAGGCGGCCAAATTCTCACATTTGGTGGTACATTTCTATTTGAGCCTCATAAATATATAGGAGGAAAATGCCCGAAATTATACGGCCGGGCATTTCATAATAAATACCCGGACATATGCCTGGGAATATGCCCGGCATATGTCCCGGCATATGTCCATTGCCCAACCCTAGTTCTGGTTAATTTTTTTATTCTGGTCCTAGTAAAAATTAAATTTGGGAAAACGCCGTCCTGGTACTTGTCTTAGTCTCGTATTTCCAGTACTTCTGTTCGGCAATGATCACTGAGAGTTAGATACATACTAAAAATGAAGTGGAGTTTTCCGAGAGTGTCTTTAGATAATGACTTCAAAAACTTTCTTGAATCTTTTTTGAAATTTAATTGAGCACACTCCATTTTAGGACAAAAGAAGAGAAAACCAGGTTTTCTATTTTATCGACCTTGAAGAGGCCACAAAAGGCTGCTCACCTGCTGTTGCTGTTGATTTGCTGCGAAACTAGGAAGAGGAGTAGCACGTAAAGGTATTAAACAAACAGGCAAGGAGTAATAACTCTCAACAATGGGTTATTGGCGAGGTCTAAGCCTTTAATTACTTGACACCAAGGATGTTGGTGCACACTATACCTTTCCGAGGTAATTTTTTATTCTCAAAAAGTTTAACTTTCAAAAGTGAACATACAATTTTTAGTTTCATTTCATTTATTTAAGCGTCATGTGAGTGAGGGTGTCCACCAATAAACGGCGTGGCGAGAACTCCGCGGGAGACGATTCCGCGGAGGATAATTGCTCGGAATTTTAATTTTTGACGTCCCTGCTAGGCAAAAACCAAATTCTGACACCTGATGCTGACAAATTCTGACACATGACACGGTTGTCGTCTTTATATCTTAAACACGAAGTTCAATTTAAGATACCGAATTTTTTTCAAATATTTTTTTGTCCTGAGAGTAATTTGAAAAAGGAAAATAAGAAATCGACGATGCTAAACTCGAATCCGGTGTCAGAATTTGGTTTTTGCCTAGCGGGGACGTCGTAAACTAGAATTCCGCTCAATTATCCTCCACGGAATCGTCTCCCGCGGAATACTCGCCGTACCCAATAAACTAAAGTTTTCGTAAATTTTAGTTGTTTTTTAAAATCCCCGACAAATTACCACAAGCAGTTCTTTTGTAATTTTTCTTTGTTATGATGGACAACAGTAGAAATTAAGCAGTTAAGCAGTATTTAAAGATAAAACCACTTAGTCACTTTAACACTCCCGCAATCGATTGTGGTAATTGCTTGAAAAGAACTAAGGTTGTGGAGTTCTCCGGAGAAATAACTGGTGACAAATAAGTTCGCGGACAACTTTTAAACTAATGTTTAGGTGCAAAATTTATTTCGAAAAAATGTTCCAATTATACGGTTTTGTGGCCCTTCTCTTCTTCTTTTAAATAGTGTATAGCGTTCATTTTGAAAAGATGAGAAAAGTCAGCATTTGGCTCGAAACCATAGTAAGGTTCTTTTAAAAATGTTGACAAGCATTTTTATCACTTTAACTGGTCCATAGTTCGATCGAGGGTGTAGCGCTTCCGCAACATCTCAGCAACATGTTTTAGCGCAGTTCAAGAGCTACAAAAGCTTTTTGACAGAACAATTTTTGAAAACCTGAATGTTAAGATTTAATATTTCACAAAAAAAATCTTTAAAAATGACTAGAATACGAAAAATTGAAAAAACTTGGATTTTAGTCATTTTTAAAGATTTTTTTTGTGAAATATTAAATCTTAACATTCAGGTTTTCAAAAATTGTTCTGTCAAAAAGCTTTTGTAGCTCTTGAACTGCGCTAAAACATGTTGCTGAGATGTTGCGGAAGCGCTACACCCTCGATCGAACTATGGACCAGTTAAAGTGATAAAAATGCTTGTCAACATTTTTAAAAGAACCTTACTATGGTTTCGAGCCAAATGCTGACTTTTCTCATCTTTTCAAAATGAACGCTATACACTATTTAAAAGAAGAAGAAAAGTGCTACAAAACCGCATAATTGGAACATTTTTTCGAAATAAATTTTGCTCCTAAACATTAGTTTAAAAGTTGTCCCCGAACTTATTTGTCACCAGTTATTTCTCCGGAAAATTCTATGGAAATTATCCGGCGAATTTTCTAGAACTTTATGAAAAACCGGAGAAATAGGAACTCAATCGTAATTTTCAGCGAAAACTCAAATAAATAGCAAATTTGCGTTACCATTGAAGTAAACCCCCAATAAGAAAGCCTAGGAGACAACTCAATTGGATACATGCAAAACTTTATACTCATTGGATAGCTCCCGATCTCAGCTTTCAAATGTGATATCGTTGAGCTTTTAGTAGCTTTTTTTTTGTACAAAAATCGAAAAGTACGGAAAGATTCATTTTTTATGCATCAGTGTTTTCTTTTTGAAACCAGAGTATAACTTTTCGCATATTTCTCATTTATTTATTTTTTATTTTATAATTTCTCATTCTCAACATACCATATGAACGCTTTAAAAACGGCGCAAAACCATAGTTTAAAATTATACTTTTTATATTAGAAAAATAATAGAAAAAATTGGCAAAAGAAATACAAAAAACTTATTTGAAATTCGTTTTGACGTAAAATTCTTTGTAGGCAAACCCTTTATTTTGACACTGGATGGTTCAGCGTGGTCGATCTGATTATGAAATTTTTTTTTAAATTTTTGAACAAGAGAAGCTACTAAAAACTCAATGATAAAGTGCGGTGCTTAATTATACGACCACCCCCTATTTTGCGAATTTCGGGACTTTTCGAAATAATTCCTAAAATCTACTACCACCATTCGAAGAAGCGCGCTGAAAAACGGTGGTTTTGCTACAGTATCGATAAGTAGCCGATATTTTTGTAAGAAATTTTTTCAAAAATGTGAAATTTCGGCGGTGCATATTTATACGACCACTTAGAACAAAACACTATTTTGCACTAAACAGAGCACTATAACAAAGCACTACCATCATTAACAGCTTTAGAATGTAAGCCCTGAATCTTAGCTACAATTTGATAGGTCAATCTTTTATTTTTCATCATTCGGAAAAAGTTATGACCATCAACAAAAAACTGTCGATTTCTAGTCAAAATCAAAGTAAATCTAAGGAAAATGGTTGTTTGACCGCATAAATACTGATTTTTCTTAAAATTTTTAATATCATAATTTACCAGTTAATGCACTTTTTGGAGCTTAATATTTTTTCTACAAAATGACATGTCAGCTTTTTCATAAGAATTGCACAGGGCTGAGAAACGGACGGTTAAAATTGTAAGAAGTGGAAAACCTCTACTTTTGCTTTATTTTGAGACATTTTCACTTCTTACAATTTTAACCGTCCGTTTCTCAGCCCTGTGCAATTCTTATGAAAAAGCTGACATGTCATTTTGTAGAAAAAATATTAAGCTTCCAAAAAGTGCATTAACTGGTAAATTATGATATTAAAAATTTTAAGAAAAATCAGTATTTATGCGGTCAAACAACCATTTTCCTTAGATTTACTTTGATTTTGACTAGAAATCGACAGTTTTTTGTTGATGGTCATAACTTTTTCCGGAATGATGAAAAATAAAAGATTGACCTATCAAATTGTAGCTAAGATTCAGGGCTTACATTCTAAAGCTGTTAATGATGGTAGTGCTTTGTTATAGTGCTCTGTTTAGTGCAAAATAGTGTTTTGTTCTAAGTGGTCGTATAAATATGCACCGCCGAAATTTCACATTTTTGAAAAAATTTCTTACAAAAATATCGGCTACTTATCGATACTGTAGCAAAACCACCGTTTTTCAGCGCGCTTCTTCTAATGGTGGTAGTAGATTTTAGGAATTATTTCGAAAAGTCCCGAAATTCGCAAAATAGGGGGTGGTCGTATAATTATGCACCGCACTTTACCACATTTGAAAGCTGAGATCCAGAGCCATCTAGTAAGTTTAAAGTTTTGCATGAAGTATAAACGCATTGGTGAGATTTTTAGAGACTCTTAGAGACTTTCATGCACAAAGAAAGGTCTTAATACCAGAAAATTTAAAATGGCTGGTTAGAGGGTCAGAACTAGAGCATCGTTTTTGCCTTTTACCGATATAACGATACGATATTTTCGGGCAAACTTTAGACCGATTGATATAAGGATACGATATTTTTTCGCCAACGATATATCGCGATATTTCACGAAATTTTTTTAAAGCATTTATTTAACTCATAGACATTACAATCAACAAATCTAGTATTCAGAAATTCAATTGAAACAGAAAAGTTGTAAAAAAAGTCGGCAAGAAAGCAAAAAAGACACAGAAGCTGAATTGCCACAGGCGTAATTTTTCAAAAAAAGTCTTACGAATTTGAAAAATGGGTGTATGTTATTTTTCGTGTGAACGATACGATAAACGATGTTTTTCGTTCCCAACGATCGATATAACGATACGATATTTTGGGCCATATTTTAGAAAGATCGATACGATATAACGATACAATATATCGTATCGACCGGAGCTCTAGTCAGAACGTCTATTTGAGCCAATTAAACGGCACTTTCGTGTTCAGCATTGAAAACGGGCTCTATCCAAGCTATTACCATAATCGAGTGCGGGAGTGTTATGCCTCGTTCAAGGACTACGACTTAGGCTGAGACTTTTTTGGCTACATGAACACCTTTTAGTCTAAGTCTCAGTCTAAGGTGTTCACAGAGTGAGACTGAGACTTCGACAACTTATCTTTATGTGTTCATGTCTTTAACGGCTGAAAAACAGCTTTTAAGCGTTTCTTCACATGTTTTCTTTCTCCACCGACCATATCTCATATTCATCTAACTTTCTCTATGTATAATTCCTAAATTTGAGAAGAGCTCTATAGACACTCTTTAGTTTCAGTCTAAGTCGCAGTCCGTGAACGAGCCATTAATCGCGAAAAGTTCAGTTTTGAGGTTTTCTGGATAATTTTTTAACTGATATATATGCAAAATTACCCCTTAAATATTGTTTGGAATTTTTCTCAAGGAATTTTTTATGAATAGACTTCTGTCAGTCATTAAAAAAATAAAATATAGTGAAGATAGTATGGCACTAATGAGGTTGCGGTATCCATAAATAGTGTCTGTATGTAGTATTTGGCATGCGTGGGTTGGTGTGTCGCACTTTTGTGTTTGAGCCCGATTTTCTACCACTTCTCGCAAACTTGTGTCGATTGTCTCTCCGGAATCCTAAATTTAATATCTTAGCTCTTTTCGAAGCACAAAACCGTGGAATTGAAGTAGCTCTAAAAAAGTTTTTGAGTCCATGTAAATTGGAACGGTGGATTTTAGCCTGGATTTTGAGCGGATTTTCGTGTTCAAGCCCGAATTTCAGCCAGTTTTTGCAAACTTATTTCTAGGGTTGTCGAATCGAGCGCTTGATTTCGAACTTTTCGCTCGAAAGTTCGAAAATTTTCGAATTTCGAGCGGAAATTTCGAATTTCGAGCGCTCGAAAAAAAATTTCGAATTAGGCTTTCGAATTTCGAGCGCTCGAAAAAAAATTCGAATTATGCTTTCGAATTTTGAGCGCTCGAAAAAAAAATTCGAATTATGCTTTCGAATTTCGAGCGCTCGAAAAAAAAAATTCGAATTATGCTTTCGAATTTCGAGCGCTCGAAAAAAAATTTCGAATTATGCTTTCGAATTTCGAGCGCTCGAAAAAAAGTTTCAAATTATGCTTTCGAATTTTGAGCGCTTATTTTCGAGATATAGTTCGGAACTTGCAGCACACAAAAAAGAATGTAATGGTGAATTTTTCTTGTTTTAGAAAAATGCCAAGCGAAGTTTGGAAGTCGTTTAAGAAAGTCGGTGGAAAGACTATTTTCACTTGTGGGGAAGAGCTTAGACTGCCAAGAGTAGATCAACAACTCATCTTTCGGGTCACCTGAAATCGGCAAGGCCCAAGGAAAAGTTAGCGAACAAAAAATTGGGACCTTCTGAGGCGAAAAAAGCCAGAGCGGTGCTTTTTGCGATCTCAGAGTCTCCGATCTGCGCCGTTTGATCAAGCACAACTATGAACAAAGAATGGTAGTTTTGTGGTAAAACGGTCGTGTGTGGTCGATTAACCATGGTTTCGATTTATTTGTTTCTAAAAAATCCATTAATGAGGCGGCGAAGCTGCTGAAAATTTTCGATTTCGAATCGAGCGCTCGAAAATTTCGAATTTCGAATGTCGAATCGAGCGCTCGACTCGAAATTTCGAATTTCGAATATCGAATCGAGCGCTCGACTCGAAAATTTCGAATTTCGAATATCGAATCGAGCGCTCGACTCGAAAATTTCGAGCGCTCGACAACCCTACTTATTTCAAATATCTTTCCGGGACCTTTAAAAGAATTTACAACTATTAACAGGCACAAACACGATGGCGCCTGTTGCCATTGTGAGAAATTTTTGAAATTTTATTGATCTTTTTAGGTTGAATATAGGGGACAAAAATTACAGCACCATTTATGAAATCCTACCTGTCACCTTCCTAGACAGTTTAATAAAATTTTATTGATACAATAGTTGCGCCTCTGTAATTAGTTATTTTTAATCAAATAATTCATTTTTTAATATATAACTCGTTCAATTTATTTTCTGGAATGTGAACAATTTTTTTGGGATTTCACCGATCCGCGGAAGCCCTTGACAAAATTGTTTAAAATGGTGCAGTAATTTTGTGTCACCTACTGTTGCAAGTATTAAAATGGATGATTAACGAGATCATTTATTTATCATTTGTGAAGTCAGATTGCTTTTTAATCTTTTTGCGCTGGAATAAAGATGTGTTCTGTTAACAGATTAAATTTGTTTATTTATTTACCCCAATCTCATTAGCGCCTGGGATATCGGTACCATATCTACAATATTTCAGTGTTACTTTTTCAATATTTAGACTTTTAGGAACTCCAATTCTTTTTTGTTTTTGAAATTGTACATCAAGATCTTTTTTTAATCGAAATGGTCAGAAGCACTGATAAATTGTAATTTTACCTAAAAAATAAAGAAAATGTAATTTTTTAAATTTTTGAGTTAGTAGTCTTTTTTAAGAGATTTTCGCAGGCATATACCGTAAAACCTCTAATAGTAGCCCCCCCCCCTCGTTCAAAATTGTGTTTGTGGCATTGTGTTTTTGACCCACTTTTTGAAGACTTCTTCATGCAAGTTACCACTCATCTTGTAGCCAATGAGATGAGCTACCAAATGCATGGTAACTTGCCTGAGACAGTTTTAAAAAAGTGAGTCTAAAACACAATGCCAAAAACACGATTTTGAATTAGGGGGGGGGGGGCTACTATTAGAGGTTTTACGGTACATATATATAACCAGGGCTGTCAGATTTTTTTCAAAAAAAGTTATTTTCAAAAAAAAACATATTCAGGGATCGAAAAAAGACAGTTTTATTTTTTGATTAAAAGAACGATGAGCCAAAAAACGTGCATATAGCACGATTTTTCACGCTTCAATTTCTCTGCTCATGTAATAAAGGTCGTGTGTTATTTCTAGTCATTTTCTATTTTAGAATGCTCATTAGTTTTGGTACAGTACTGCTTTATTTGGTTCTAAAAATTTCTTATGGTCAAGCAGAAGAAGGTATTCAGCAGAGTTATATAATAAATCTCTCTATCTGAGTTTATAGCATCGAATTTGTGTGCTCAAAAGCCTTACCTGGTGTTCTGTCGTTCAACCCCATCACAACCAAACAAAGATAATTCGGAAAATGACAAAGCTGAAGAAACTACTGAGAAAACATCGGCCGAAAGAAATGATACCTCTGGAGAGCAGCTACCAGCTTCGGTGTCCAGAGCTGTTGCTCATTCCAAAAATGAGGATATAGGTCAGTTGTGCTTTGCGAATTGCTTGGTCTGTCCTGCTCATAAAATTTTGCACAACCTTTGCTTCAGATGCACACTTGCGTAAGCACTACCCACAGCCAAGTGCTACTGCTAGAGGCAAAGAGTGTGCCACTAATGCACTTGCAAAGCGATTCATTCGAAGTACCCCTGCTGCTAAAATGGTAACAGGCGACAGAAAGATTATGTGGACTATGGTGCAGAGGACCCTGAATACTACGAATACCTGGCCAGAAGGGCCCGATTGCTGAAGAGGTTGAAGGCACTGGATGCTGAAGCTACTAGCCATAATACTCACTCAACTGCCAACTACTACAGCACAGGGTAACACTTTAAATTTTTTAACCATGCCGAAAAAGGTTACCAAAAAAGGGTAACAAAAATTTCAATAGTGTTTTCCCCAATACCATTTCAGCTGACTTTATTTCCAATAAAATAATTTACATTTAGACAATCGCAGTCTGCGTACCCGCAGCAGTATCATCAGTCATCCTCCTCTTACTATGGTGATTGTTCGCCCTACTATCCATATTACGGTAGTTCAGGCTATGGCTACTCATCTGGCTACTATTACCTGCTTACTCTAGCTATTCCCATCTTATTCTAACAGCTACTATGGCAGTAATGGTTATGGAGGTGGTTATGGAAGTGGTTACGGGGTGGTTATGGTGCTGGCAATAGCTATTACGGTTATCCCTACGCGGCTGCTTCTGGAGGGCCTGGACAGTACTTTAACATGGGACTGGGCAGTGGTCTAAACATTGGCTTGCCCAATGGACTAGGAGTTGGCGTCAACTATGGACTTGGAGTGAATGTGGGCTAAATAGCACTGCTCGCACATAATAATACACACTTAGTTTTTCTGCTACTGCTTGTATAGTCTTGCTTCTGGTCTTCTCTTGTATCATACTTAACCACAAAATGCACTTTTAAATATATAAATAAATAATTTTATTTGGTTTTGTGACTTTGACCACATTCCAGACAACAGCTATAACAATCCTGATTTACAAGCGCGAAGACGAGAACTAATGGCTGAGCTGCAGAAGTTAGATGAGGAGAGACAGGCCAGCAGCCAGACGTATCCAGGTTAGCTACACAGCACCTTTATTTTCTAATATTAGGTTGTGTCTTAAGTCCTGTCCGTTTACGGTCAGAGGTTCAAATAACACTCGAAACACAATTTTATTGCAAACATAGTGTAACATCGAATCAACATAGTAATCTCCATCGAATTCTAAAACCTTGCAGACGACTTATTCCCTTGACATAAATCCGGCCGGCTTGGAGGAGAACAATCGGTTTATATCCTGAGAAATTTCTTGAACATGTGCATACTGTTTGCCCGGAGAAAGTGTTGAAGCGAGCGAAAGGGGTGATAGTGCGAAGGCGCAAGATCCGCCGAGTCAAGATTTATATCAAGTAACAACGAAGAAAATAAATGACAAACAAAAACAATGTTTTGAGTGTGATTTGAACCTTTGACGGTAACGGACAGGACTTATGACACAAGCTAATATCTCATCTGACACGTGAGATTGAAATTTTTAAATTAAATTCCAAATGGTCATATTTACGATTGAATATGGAATGGTGCAAATTGAAATTCCGGAAAAGGAAAAGAGTTTGAACGAATTATAGTTTTGTCAAAACTGATATTTTTGGTTTTTATTTTGGTTGAACCATTTTTTTGCCTCTTTTTTGCCTATTCTTTTCTGCCTATAAATACTCTTTTCCTGCCTAAATTAGGCTTTTACGAAAAAGGTCTATTCGAATGTGATTTCTGCTAGGGTCCCTATCGTTCAAATATGCACAATTTACATAGAAAAATATAAACATGCTTTTTAAAACAAGCAATGATTTCTATTTTAATCGAATTTTCAGCCCATTTTCGAGTAACCATTTGAACTATGGACAATATGGTGGTGAATATTCGGAAAACAGCTATCCTACTAACAGCTACTACAACAACCGGCAGCCACAACAACCAAGACAGATTTATTCTTCATATGCCTCCCCTCCTCGTCCTACTACCTCAACAACAGCAGCAAAGCAGTGGCTATGGTGGATCATCCTCCTATTCCAACCCTTATTCAGGAAACTTGTTCGGTATCGGGTCTGGATTTAATTTAGGTCTACCTTATGGTCTAGATGTTGGTATTAATTCCGGACTGGGAATCAATCTGGGCTGAAGACGTTTGAAAATAATCTTATTTTATGCGTAAAAATGAACAATTTGTAAGAGTAAAGTTGATGTTTGGTTAAATAAATTCATCTTTGCGCAATGACGAAAGCAGTGAACGACGTAGTTTGCGTGTCAAATAGGCACCTACAATGTGAACGATTTATAAAACAAAAAACATTTACACTTTTAAGTATACTACTTGAAAAAGAACTCCTAAGAAAACCGATAGCTCACTTTAAACCCATATGTACCCACGTGTTATTAAAATTGACTTAAGTTTAGCTTAGTTTCGCCTTTGGTAAATTTTCGTAAAAACAATTGGCGGCAGTGTAAGATACCCATCCAAAAAGCGTTGGTGTAATATATCCCACGGAATAATTTAGGCTTAGGCCTTGGCACTTATGCACCTGGGGGGGGGGGAAGGCGCATATTTCATTTATTTAAAAATAGTGTTTAAACGTCTCCTGAATGATTTTATATGCTTAAAACGATAAAAAAGCTATTTTCTCACATTTTTCCACACAAAAATTTTTTTGACCAAAATTCGACTTTTTGCCTTGGGGGACCAAGCTAAACCACCCTGAAGAGGTACCCAGACACCCAAAAAAATTAAATTTGAACATAGTTTTGTTAACTGGGGCCTACCGCTAAAAAACTCTGGTTTGCACGCTTTTTCATGTGACCAGGGTCGCTTTCGAGTGATTTGTGTCTAAGGTATGTGGGTGTGCGCATCTCAACTCCAAGCCCCAAGCCCCTTGCGCCCCGAAAAGGGGCGCAAGGGCTTGAGAGTTAGCGATGTGCGCATTCACTTATCTTAGACATGATTCCGAGCAAGACTCTTGATCATAAAATGCATATGGAGACTTTTTTGCCTAGGTCCAGTGACCGAAACGGGGTAAAACACCCTTATATAAGGCGGTTTACCTTGGTCCCCAAGGCAAAAAGTCGAATTTTGGTCAAACAATTTTTTTTCAAAAATCCATTTTTTGTGTGGAAAAAAAGTGAGAAAATAGCTTTTTTATCGTTTTAGACATGGACTTCTGTACGTATTATTCAGCTTGGTTTCTAAGCTGAAGAGAGGGGTGGGCAAAATGTTATTTGATTGGTTGACATTTTGACTTTTTCCATGTGAAAAATTTGTTTCTTTGCAGATAGTGAAATTTTTTGTGCACCGAAAAAATTCCCAGGGCCTTGAAATGTGTATGCCTGTTTAAAAGGTCTTGCTCACCTGTTCACAGTTTTTCAAAATCATTGAACTTCTGTGCGGATTTTCAATCTGGTTTCTAACAAAACTCTACCTGAAATTGAATTCTAGACCTTGTTTCATTAAAAACCAAGCTGAATAATACGTACAGAAGTCCACTTATTAGGAAAAAAATTGAATTGGCGGAGAAAAATTTGAACAGGTGAGCAGGCCTTTTTAGAGTGTGGTTTTATTTGAATGGCGAATTGTTAGAAGTTATACCGTATTTCGTGATCAATATAAAAACCAGTTTTGTGCCAATTAAAGAAAACTCTACCTGCTCGAGAACTTCTTATTTGTTTCTCCTTTTTTAAATCAAAGAAGCTGCCTAGCACATTAGCCGCATTGCGAAATATATAATCTGGTCTAATAGCCATCAGATGAGCGCCGATCCCAGACTTCTCGTCTTTAGTATCCACAACAGATGGCAGGGATACAAGTCGCAGTTCATTGTCCAAGTCACCCAAACCTAGTTTTTCCTTGTTCCCCGTATCCGCCAAACTTCTTGAAAAGGTAGGTACATTTGGATCTAGTACATCTGGATCGTTGATATTTCTGGCTGGTGAAAGACTGATATAGTAGGCAGCTTGCACTTTTTTTGAAGAAAGTGTAATTGCTAGACCAAGCCACACACCAAATAGTATAGTCAAGTTTGCCATCACAGTTAATAGGTAGTAGAAGAATATTATGAGCAATCTAAAACAATTCTGAATCACTCACTTATACAAATACACTTGGAAATTAATTTATCCTACGGGAAAGTACAAACAAGAACTGCACTAATTATTTTTGTTGAAATTAAAAAAAGGAAAAGGTTGAAATGCGCAGGTTCTTGGAAAACTTGTGAAGTTGTAGGATAAAAGAGTGTCTCATGTGTAAAGTTCTGTGAATTTAGAGACAACTTTAATTGAAGCAATTCCGCTCTCAATGACCACCACCTCTAGTGCTATTGCTCGTAAAAGTTAAAAGCTGGTTAGTAAGGAACAAAGCCTTTGTTAGAATTTATAAGGAATTTATATCCAAGTAAAAAAATTCTGTCTTTAGCTTCCACCCACATTTGACTCAAAACATTCTCGACACAAAATACAAATTTGGTTAAAGCAGTTTTAATTGCGTCAAACTTTTCATAAAAACTGTTGTTTTTCTGCTTGTGGCTAGGCGCAGAGTATGCGCACGTTGAGGACGAAATCAAAATTTGCTCTGAAATTTACTGTCCTTCTAGTTCTCATGAATTGTTGAAGAAAAACCGGAAAACAAGATGATTAACCGGGCAGGTGTGATAAACAGAAACCGCAAGTCACGCCACACCACAATCCAGATAACTGAAAACCAGGTAAGACCATACAACCAACCGAAAAATACTCTAATTAAAGCACTGTATTCTCTCCAACAGAACGCAAGTAGAAATAGGGGTTGAAAAATAGAAAACTACAGCGTTTTACTAGCGAAAATACAGTACTCTATGTTTTTCTCCCAAAATAAAGTACTCATAAGTGTGTCATAAGCGTCCTACGTCTAAAATCTTTTTAAATTACTCTACTTCAAGAACAGACACATCAAATTATGAAACGGTACACACATTTACAGAAAAAGAGAATTATTCAGTACAGCAATAAGGGACATGACAAGATAAGAGCACTAAAAAGTGCCTTTGGAGCAGAAATAACGAAGATCTTTTATGATGAGCGCAAAAATTCTGCCACCAAAGCCATGGAGAGTTGCTTCTTGAAGCTTAAAGGGCATGCCCGTGCCCGACACGGAGAAAAGGCGGGAACCAGCACTTTTTTTCTTTCTCGATCAAGTTTTACATGCATACGCATTCAGTTTTCTGCCTAGGTTTTAAAAGTAGTATAGGGTCATTAATATTAGATTTGACGCAAAACGAGTGAAAAATAGAACGATTCAAAAAAAATTGTCGGTCCCCGCCTTAACTTTTTGAAACGCACGGGCATGCCTCTTCAAGAGCATACTTGCACGGGCGCCGGGCGCCAGGCGCCCAAGCTCGGTGCCGGCGCCGATTTTTTACACGCACGGCGCCGGCACCTTGGATTTTTTACAGCTGGCGTCGGCGACCGAGATTTTTAAAAAGGCGCCTACTTTGACACAATACTTGTAACAGCGCTGTTTTTTTCAGAACCGGCGCCGAAATTCAAAAAGCCTGGCGCCGGCGCCCTGTTATCTGAAACGTGCAAGTATGCTTAAGAGCATATACCAATCCATCTAAGTGACAGTCTTTCGCTTGGCATGCTGGGAAGTGGCCTAGGCGCCTTTGACAAAATTCGTATTCTAACTAAATTCGCTTTTTGGTGTACGCTAATGTTTTGATGGGGTCACTAATTACTTAGTTCGCGGAAATTTGTTGAATTTGTTTGGTCAATAGCGAAATTAGCCGAACGCTAAATTAGTCAAATGCAAATTTCGTCAAATTCGAATATTGCGAATTCGAAGTTATTCAAATGCGAATGTCTCGAATGCGAATCGGCCCCTCCCGGCATGCACAGTGTAGGTGACGGAGTCGTGAAGGACATTCTCGAGAAATGTCATTAGCACGCTGCGCGTGTTAGAGCTTTTTTTTCGTAAATGAAGCTCGAAATGCGCTTGAAACCACCATCACGAGTTAAATTTAAATTATAACAATTAAGCGAATAAATAAACCACTAACCAAGACGACGAATTGCAGGCTTTGTGGTCCCCAGAACGTTGGGACAATATTCTTTTCATTTTTACTAGCTTTACAATCTTCATCTGCATTTTTTATCTTTTATATTTCATTACCAACTACTCCAGATACTCTTGAACTACCAGAAACCACTATAAATACTCCAACCCACCCCAAAACCCGTATAAACCAACTCAACACATCTCAAACCAGCCGAAACTAACAGAGACTATTCTGAAGAATACGAAACTAGCTCAAACCATTATGAGCCGCCCTAAATGATTTCCTAACCTCTCTGAATTATTTTAAAATATTCGAGGTACTCGTCTGCATGGAATGGGATTATCCATCTTAGCTTTTGAGTCTGATATGTGACAAACCGAATTTCGGTCGCCACAAACCATGTCTTTAGGAAAGTTTAAAAGTGGTTTGGGGTTAATTTAGAGGCTTATAATGGATTTTAAAAGGTTCTAGGTGTTTAGGGTGGTATGAAAAAAGGTTGCAGTGACGAATCCCCCCCCCCCCCACGGGGACTGATCAGGTGGAGGAGATAACTTCATATTCGTGTTTCTCGACCCCGATTTCATGAGAAAGCCGCGCGTTTTTTGGTTCTGAGAAAAAAAAATTTTTCGAAACACAGGGGGTATCATGGTTTTTTAGTCAAAATTTGAAAAATTTAAATTGGCGCCTTTTGAATTTAAAAGGGAATAAGGGCTGTATTGGGAGGGGAAGGGAATAAAAGGGGGCCACTTTTATGGCAGAACATTATAAATTTGAATATCTATATTCTTCGACTGCCTCACCATGTTTTTCAACTGGGCCGTGGCAAAAAAAGACTCTATATGCATTTTATGGTCAAGAGTACTTCTCGGAATCATGTCTAAGGTAAGTGTGTGCGCGCATCTCTAACTCTCAAGCCCCCTGCGCCCCCTTCGGGGGCGCAGGGGGCTTGGGGGCTTGGAGTTGAGATGCGCACACCCACATACCTTAGACACAAATCACTCGAAAGTGACTCTGGATGCATGAAAAGCATGCATACCAGAGTTTATTTCTGCGGCAGGCCCAGTATTCAAAACTATGTTAACATCTTCTTGTTAGTGGCCCCTGTGATTAGTGGCCCCCTTTTATTCCCTTCCCCTCCCTATACAGCCCTTTATCCCTCTAAAATTCAAAAGGCGCCAATTTAAATTTTTCAAATTTTGACTAAAAACCATGATACGCCCTGTGGTTCGAAAAATTTTTTTTCTCAGAACCAAAAAAACGCGCGGCTTTCTCATGAAATCGGGGTCGAGAAACACGAATATGAAGTTATCTCCTCCACCTGATCAGTCCTCGTGGGGGGGGGGATTCTGAACTCAAGCCTGAAAAAAAAAGATTCGCTTCTGAGGTTAAGGGTGGCTTTGGCAAAAATACTCCAAACATGGTAAAAATGGTTTCTACTCATTTCTCGAACTCAATTATCCCCCTTCTCTTATTTTACTTAGAAATCTTAACCTAACTTGAAGTAATCGCAACTTGAGCAAGGAAGCACGTTTGAGTCTGTTATTTTTACAATTCTACGACAAAGAGGTCATTTAACTACATCATTTTTGACTTTCCCACTGTTTTATCCTACATCTTTTTTTCAAAAATTATTTGTAGGTGGCTTCGTAGGTTTTCGTAGGTCCCAAAAAAGTAGAAAAAAAAACCCGCCATGGCCAGGCCTCTCGAGAGGGTGGTCCATTTTCACAGATTATATCTTTTAATTTCCTAATTAAAGGGCAAAACCATTTTTAAATTGGCGCCAAACGAAGTTCCCTTTTTGTTCAAGTCTCTATAACTTTTTCATATAAATCATCGTAACTATTTACCAAAAGCAATAATATAGCACTTTTTACGCTCTTTTTTATTCTAGCGTTTTTCCTTTTTTTAGTCCGACAAAATAAATTTTCGCCCCTTCTATTCAAAATTGCCTTTTCTAAAAACAATGTTTTTCCATGAATGCTTATATATTTCTGCAAAACCGAGTAGCGGCATAAATGACCACTACTAAATTTTCTTACTATTTTGTGAGTAATTATATTTACGCCTGTTGTGTTATTGTAGCTTCGCTTAATCGCTGATAATTTTAGAAAATAGCTTAATCAGTAAACAAGAACTTCAAGCTGCTTTCGTTTCACTTTGTCGAAAAGGAATGTGGCTAAGAAAATCGGTTTCTTTTGTAAGTCATTTTAAAAATTTGATTGCTTATCGGAATGGGCTTTCATGTTTAGCAATAACAGCAATAACTCACCAAGATCTTAAGCCAAGGAATGTTTGAAAATCCTTTCAATGCTGTGTCTAAATATGTTTTTATTGTTAGATCGTTTCACCTGCCTTTCTTTCAGGTAAAATTATTTCAGCAAACTGCTTTTTTGCAACAGTGCTTTTTTAATTAAAGTTTATAATATGCTTCACCTCTGCAGACCGCTTATATATGCATGCCTGGTTCAGAAGGAATCTGCCGACCCAAGAAAGCTGAGGGCGTGCACTGAAGTAGGAAAGCATCTTAAAAAATAACATTTCTTGTATGTAATTTTTCGGCATCGATGTTGCCTAGCTGCGATGTTCCGTTTAATTTAAAAGCAGCCCTCCAGCTTCTTCTCTGTTCAGCCTCGATGATCGCCTGTATATATCGGATGATGAAGAAATGCTTAGCAGCAGTGATTAACTTTTTTTTCAGGAGACAAAGACCCATTAGATTTTTAAGATTTCACTTTGTCTGAATCACAGTTTGTTGTTGCATCCTTTATTTGAAGTTTGTTTATCAGTGTTAGCCTGTTTTTTCAATAAACTTTTTTTGTTTTTGCACTGGTTAGTCACGTAATTGATAAGATTTTTTTTTCAAAATTTTTGATCAGCAGTCTTAATTCGTATGTGAATTGAAACTAATTGAACTCATTAATCCAGGAGTAAGGATAAGCAAATCATGACCTCGTCAAGTGAGCCTATCGAGGAAAACAGCGAACTTCAACAGAATTTCGGTGTGTGCATACTTTTCGTCTTCTTGCTCTTACTTCTTTTTAGGTTTCGATTATGATCCGTTCAAATGTCCATTAATTTCCCCAGACAGAGCAGAACAAATGGAAGTAGACAAAAGTGATGCCGATGATAATGAGCCTTCTCCAGAGTTGATATTCTCGAAGCATGAACTAATCGGTCTGAAGTCATGTCTGAAATCTTCGAGTGGTGGCCTTCAACCAGCTGTGAAGCGTGTCCGATTCGACATTATAGATGTAAGCAGCCCGGAGGTGGATATCCAGCTTCATTCCTCTGCTCAAACTGGTCTGCCTTATTATTGAAGGTTTATTAAAGGAATATGTGCTTTAGATGTCGGATTACCGATGAATCCTTCTGCAAGCCCCGGCCCTCCTGCTCCAGCGTATCGTTTGGTTACTCCTCAAAAGTTCGTGTGTGTTGAGGCTGAATTGGGTGAAGACATGGCTAGCTTTTTGAACTCTATGAAGCCGGCTACACCATCGACAAGCAAAGGTCAGCTATGCATTCGTTTGAACTATTTGTCTTTTAAAGCAAGAAAAAAATGGTTCGAGGGCCATGTGTGGTATCAGACTTTACCGTTGAGTGTTCCTAGTATAAAAAAAAAAGACTGGATCTGTAGTAGCTTCAACTTTTTCGGTCATTATACCTCAAAATGTAACTAAAGGGCAGCAAGCATAAATCACTCATAAAATTCAATTGCATATTTCAACTTTCAGCTCAGTTCGTGTTTAGTATAGTCAAAATTTTTTTTTGCAAAACTGCTTTTTAAATTAAAACTCACTGTCAAAATTTCAATTACATTACGGACAATAAATATTTGAAAAGTTTTCAAAGGAAATCAATAAAAATCGGAAAAGTTTTCCAACTTTTAGCACAAAGAGGCTTTTTTAATCGCGTGTGTGAAGATTTTTTTTTCGCTAGGAATACACGCTGTCCCAAGAAATTTCACCGATTTTTAATAGCCATTAACTTTTTGTCCTGACACGATTTCGAAACTCTGTAAACGCCAATCGACTCCGCTTGCGATGAGAATTTTTCCGGTATGTAAAGTCAAAAACATGTTTTTCGCTTGGTCCCCTGTGGCTTAGCCTTTACCTATCCAGAGGTGAAGCAGAGTCTACCTACAGACCAGGGCCTAAACCACAGGGGAGACCAAGCAAATATCATATTGTTGACTTTACATACCAAAAAATCTCATCGCGAGCAGTGTCGATTGGCGTTTACAGAATTTCGAAACCGTGTCAAAACAAAAAGTTAATGGCCATTTCAAATCGGTGGGATTTTTCGGGACACCCTATACTTAGCGTCGCTAAGTTAGCGACAAATTCTAAGCCGAAAATGGCATCTATCACGCACTTTATAGTGTTAAATGATTTTAGAATAAAATTGTCCTGAGAAAAAACTTTATTGAACTTTCTTTATCTTGGTTTTAAACAGAAAATCGTAGTTATGCGTCAACGATGTTTTTGTCTTAATACCGATCAGGGTCTGTAGCCGACATGGTGATTGCGCTCAGAACCATATATTCTTTTTCTTCTTCACCGATCGGAGATTATCTAATCAAAATAGTAAATAAAATTCTACAATCGAGTCCAGATGGAGCGCGGCCACAATAATTTCTTCTCTTGATTAAAATAGGGCGGCGTTACGCAGCATTATGTCCTGGTCGGGAACCGCGGTTCGATTGTCTTTTTAATCGAAAAAGATTAGTGAAATCGAAATCCTAGCCGCGTTTTAGATTGAATGAGAGGAACGACACCGAACTCGTATCAATCCTAACTCGTATCAATCCAACTCGCATGTCCCAACTCGTATCAATCCCAACTCGCATGTCCCAACTCGTGTCAATCCCAACTCGTATCAATCCCTCAAAATCATGTTTAAACCACTTCTAAGTAATTTTTGTGGGCTTAAACCGATAAAAAGGTGTTTTCGAGTATTTTCTGAACCAAAAAGTTGATTTTTGGAAAAAATTTTTTGACCCAAATTCGACTTTTTGCCTTGGTCCCCCATGGCAAACCATCTTATATAAGAATATTTTACCCCGTTTTGGTCACTGGAGCTGGGCAAAAATAGTCTCTAAATGCATTTTTGTTCAAGAGTCTTCTCGGAATTATGTCTAAGGTAAATGTGTGCGCGCCTCTCTAACTCTCAAGCCCCCTGCGCCCCCTTCGGGGGCGCAGGGGGCTTGGGGGCTTGGAGTTGAGATGCGCACACCCACATACCTTAGACGCAAATCACTCGAAAGTGACTCTGGATGCATGAAAAACGCATGCATACCAGAGTTTCTTTATGCGGTAGGCCACAGTCAACAAAACTATGCTCAAATCCCATCTTTTTGGGGTCTCCAGCTACGCTTTCTGGGTGGTTTGCCTTGGCGGACCAAAGAAAAAAAAGTCAAATTTGGGTCAAAATTTTTTTTTCCGAAAATCGACTTTTTGGGTCAGAAAATACTCGAAAGCACCTTTTTATCGTTTAAGCGCATAAAAATTACTTAGAAGTGGTTTAAACATGATTTTGAGGGATTGATACGAGTTGGGGTTTTACCAATGAGAGATCAATTTCGGCAGCTTAACAAAGAAAAGGCGCAACGTACTAAATTGTGCGTCTTGTGCAGAATTTCACTCTGAACAAGATGGTGCATAAAAATTTAGAAAGAGGAGGGATTGGAACGGGTAAAACAGCTCCCGAAAAAGGTGATTTTCACCTATTCTCAATCACCAGGAATTTGAGATTTTATAACTTTGGGTAGAGACGGCAATCAGCTAAATTATCATATCGAAAAGAAAGACCAGAATCTGACGGTTCTTTTTGCTTTAAATACACCAATAGCTTCTTATAAAATCATGAAAAAATGGCCAAAAGGAATGTCTAAGTCGTAACACTTAGACATTTCGTACAGCTTTGTACTCGCTAGAAAAACATCTATTATTATGACACCAGATTCATATTCAGCGTGGTCGATTTGCTTATAAAAATGCCTTCAAAATAAGAAAATCACTGTCAAATTTTGAATTTCGTTCAATACAGAAAATATGCAAATTTGAAACTCAAATCTATTTGTTCTTGAGCGTAATTCAAAATTTGACAGTGTAAGAAATTTGTGTTACGGCTTACAAGGGAACATCTCGAGCTGTTTTTGTGATTTTAACTAGTGATCGACAAACGGTTTTTACAAGTTGTAGGGGATCTTGTAGGGCATGACTAGTGCCAAGTCAGCCACTTAAGTTATGGCCAACTTTTCAACTGTTTTTAAGTTCTGTCTAAGGTTGTCGAATCGAACGTTCGATTTCGAACATTGTTCGAAATATTCGAGATTTTTTCGAATGTTCGTTCGACAATTTTCGATTCGAACTTCGAATCGAACGTGCGATTCGAAATATATCGAACTTCGTACTAAATACTTTCAATAAGAACTTAGAATCACGAAAAAGATTTGACCAAAACATGCGCAGCATCATCAACATGCGCAGCATAAAAAGAACCGTCAGATTCTGGTCTTTCTTTTCGATATGATAATTAGCTGATTGCCATCTCTATCCAAAGTTATATGATCTCAAATTCCTGGTGATTGAGAATAGGTGAAAATCACCTTTTTCGGGAGCTGTTTTACCCGTTCCAATCCCTCTTCTTTCCAAATTTTCTTTAGTTATAGTTTAGTACATTCCGCCTTTCCCGTGTTGAATGTCAGACTCTTGTGTGATGAAGAAATTTTGGGGTTGCGTTCTATCGAGAATTAATTGTAGTTTAGTGGTAGTCAAGGCATTGTATATTGATGTAATAGGTTCTGAAGTAATTAAGAAAAACATTCAATCTAAAAACCGCGCTAGATTTCGGTGCTCTTTGTCGAATCGACGCCGGCCAAAAAATAGCATTCGCGCAACTAAACTTAAAAGTTTTTTTATTCAATAGGTGAAAAAAAAATTGGTCATACCTTTTTTGCAGCTGATTTACTTCTTTTGCAGCTGATTTTTTTCGCAGCTGTTTTAATTTTCTGTCCAAGACCAACCAAATTTCGCAAGAATTCAAATTTTTTAGATTTAGATAGATTTTTCTCAAAACCACCATAAACCTGAAATTCTGAGTGATTAAGCCGATCAGAAGGGAATTCTGATCCGCTCAATCGATTTTTCGCGAAAATTTTACTTCCCCCAGATGACCCCCAAAAAACTAACTTTCA
This sequence comes from Ditylenchus dipsaci, assembly GCA_004194705.1. Taxonomy (NCBI): domain Eukaryota; kingdom Metazoa; phylum Nematoda; class Chromadorea; order Rhabditida; family Anguinidae; genus Ditylenchus; species Ditylenchus dipsaci. Next base: position 172,642 of record SADC01000380.1, read on the forward strand.
GGGGCTTCTGGCCATTCCGGTGGGATTCTGAGGGATCCACGTTATTTTCTGTCTAAAAAATTGAATTCTTGCGGAATTCGGTTGGTCTTGGACAGAAAATTAAATCAGCTGCAAAAAGAAGTAAATCAGCTGCAAAAAAGGTATGCCCAAAAAATTATCGTTGCTATTGCAGGGACCAACGGAATTAAGAAGAAGCGTCCAATAACTCGAAAAGTTGCAGTCAACCAGAGACCTTTTAATGGAACCAGCGATGTTTCGGCAAACAACAAGCAAACACCGCCGCCTATTTCTTCTTTTGCGGAACGGGTATCTTCGAAAGAATTCCCAAAACAAAATTTCCTGTTCGAGGTTGGTTAATTCATCGCTATCGATTAAATGTCATATATATCTATATATACGATATATATATTACATATATCATATAATGTCACATATGTCATTACGAATATTTATGTAGTCTTTTAGAAAAAAACCGAGTTGCTCAAGAAGTGCTCAAAGAAACTGAAGTTCAGTCATCCAAGCCAGCAGCAAAAGACAAAATGATCAATGCTCTATAAGTTAGGGAGAACGGATTATGTTAAATCTGGCTTTTCGTTGTCTTTGATTGTTATCACCAAGGCATTTTGATTCTTGCCAGATAAATTGTTTGTTAATTGCTAATTTTCTTGGTCCATCTTCTCCACGATAGCCACACTCTGTTCAATTTTTCAGACTCTCTGAGGGACTAGTAATTAGTGAGACGAACAAGACAGAAAATGTAGTGTCGGCAACCGGACGAAAAAGATTTTTAACAGTATTTGTCGCGCGACAAAAAGACTTTTACCTTTTTGTCGTTTATGTTTTGTCGCGCGACAAAAAAGATTTTTATATATTTTGTCGCGCGACAAAAAAGACTTTTTTCCGGATTTGTCGCGCGACAAAAACGACTTTTTTCAGGATTTGTTGCGCGACATTAGAGTCTTTTTACGTGCAAACTTGAAACTTTGCCTTTTATGTTGCTTACAATCTCTCATTATATTGTTAATTCACTTGTTTAACTATCAAAAAATATCAAGAAGCTATCAAAGACGTCTAGCGATTCTGAAAACGCAGAAGTAAGCTATTTGGCAAGGTATTCAATAGATCAGGTAGAAGTCAGCAGGCCATGCAACGTGTAATCTGGGCCAGTGATTATCCCTACACTTTCAGATCGGTTGGTCTTTATTGAAAGCATATAATATCATATTATACACTATTTAAGCCATTTTCATAGTCAGTCAAGTCTCGATTTAACGAACCCCTGGGGACCGCCAAAAATGTTCGTTAAATCGAAGGTTTCGTTAAATCGAGAGCTTATTTTAGTCATTTTATTTAATCGGTGGCCAAATAGCCACCAAAAAAGGTTCGTTAAATCAAGAGTTTCGTTAAATCGGGGTTTCGTTAAATCGAGACTTGACTGTAGTAAGCAACTTGAGTTTGAGGTATGGTGCTTGTTTTTTTATAGTTCTCCCGTTGTTCTTACAGATTCTAGATTCTACCAGGCAAATACTTATATCAGAAAGCATTTAATGGTTTATATTCAGATGTTAACCCTCAATGCTTCTATCGATGATCTATTTATCGTCGTGGGTTTGCTTAGATGGTCAAGAAAGATGAGGAAACATGATAGGGTCTTCAGAGAGATGTTTTTCTGCCCGCAAATTTCTCGTAGTCTGTAGGACTTTGTGTCAGGTTTTTTTTACAATCAACAATCATTTGATGATTGAACTTTTCAGATTTTGAAAAAGCTCCGAGTTACGCGACCAAGTCAATCTTTCATCAAGCATCGGCTATTAATTGTATCTTTCATCTATCTCAATCCATCCAGAAGTGGGCCAGAAATTTGCCAATTTCTAAAAAGAAGACTCGAAACAGAAGAGCTTTTTTATGAAGACGTGATCGACTTCTTCGAATCAATTTAAGATGCGCTTTCATTCGCAAACGGCCAAAACCAGATTTGGATGAGTGGAGTGACGGTGAAGAGCAAGAGGAGCAAAAATAGTTAATTTACGTTATTCGAAATTCTCTGCTATTTATTGCTATCAAAAGATTAGGAAAATAAAATGTAATGGTGATTGTTATTTCATGAATGGTCAGGAAGTTTCCTTTTTGTTAAACCTTTAGCAGTGAAATGATTAATTTGCAGTATTTGACTGATTCTGAGGGCTAGGGAAACTTGCCAAAAACGAAATTTGCCAAACGTATGTTTTGCCAAAACGAAATTTGCCAAAACGAAATTTGCCAAACGAAATTTGCCAAATCGAAATGCGCCAAAACGAAATATGCCAATAGGAAATTTGCCGAAACGAAATTTGGCCAACGAACCAACAGGGGGGACCAAGGCAGTTTTTACGTATTTTTCAAATTTTCGGAATTCTGTCCTTACTGTCCTAACCACCTAAATCACCCCAAACCAGCGAAAACCATCCAAAATCACCCAAAACCACCCCAAAATCATACAAAACCACCCAGAACACCAAAAACCACCAGAAACCATTCAAAACTTCACCAAACAAAAATTAAAATTTATAAATTTAATTTAAATTTATAGTCTGAACCAACCAAACCAAGTGGTCGTCGACTTGGATCGAAATTTTTTTTTACGTTTTTGGATTCCAAATCCTATTTTCTGGACTTATTCGTGCACGCTGAACACGGTTTGACAGTGGTAAAATCACGTTTTATGAAGAAATTTTTGAGTTTTGGGGAATAATTGATTTTGGTAAAATCAATTATTTGCCAAAACTTAAAAAATAACTGAGAAAACGGCATTTTGCCACTGTCAAACCATGTTAAGCGTGCATGAATTAGTCTAGAAAACTGGTTTTAGAACCCAAAACCTAAAAAAAATTTTTGATCCAAGTGGACGACCACTTGGTTTGGTTGGTTCAGACTAAAATTCAAATTCCCGCAAAATTTTGTTTAGTTTAGTTTCGGATGGTTTCGGGTGGTTTGGGGTGTTTTGAGTTGTTTAGTGTAATTTTGGGTGGTTTTTGCTGTTTTAGGTGGTTTTTGGTTGTTTGGGGTGGTTTTAGGTGGTTAGGACACAGTTTCGAAAATTTCGAAAAAAACGTAAAAACTGCCTTGGTCCCCCCTGTTGGTTCGTTGGCCAAATTTCGTTTCGGCAAATTTCGTTTTGGCATATTTCGTTTTGGCGCATTTCGATTTGGCAAATTTCGTTTTGGCAAATTTCGTTTTGGCAAATTTCGTATTTGGCAAATTTCGTTTTTGGCAAGTTTCCCCAGCCATTCTGAGCAATAAGTTGAATTGTGATTATTTTGTGAAAAAGTTGAATTGTGAAAAAGCAATAGAACTCAAGAAGCGCTTCTGATCTATTTCTGATAATTTTCTGGCTTTAGACAATCTGGACATAGAACCCGTGTTTCAGCTCAGCATGCCAGATCACAAATTTGATAAAAGTAGTTGTTGTCGCGCGACAAATAAGGAAAAAAGTCTTTTTTGTCGCGCGACAAATAAGGAAAAAAATTTTTTTTGTCGCGCGACATAACATGTTAAAAAATGTTTTGTCGCACGACAAATACTTTTAAAAAAGTTTTTGTCGCGCGACAAATACTTTTAATAATCTTTTTTGTCCAGTTGCCGTAGTGTCGAGGGCTTACTTTTGTTTTTAATTTCTCTCTCCCCAAAATTGCCCCCCCCCCCCCCAGTAACAAAGACTCTAAAATTTTATACCATGTTGGATCTCTTATCTTTTTACCCTACTCTTGGTATTGTGTTGCAACTCCCTATGTAAGTCTAATAACACTCTGAGTACGACCTGGATCAGAGGTATATTTAGAAACTACAACTCATGCTGATCATTTTTCACTTATACACCCTAGGTGAGTGCCCGAGTATGAGTAGGTCAAAAATCCAATTTAAAAAATGGCACTCAAGAATGCACTTTCAGATTGAAAGGCCAATTTACATCAGTTTCTAGTGTGCTGAGACAACTTTTTACTCATTAGAAAGCTTGAATTGAGCTTTCTTGAATTGAGCTTTCTAATGGTGTGTCATTTGTTCAAATACCACAGAATCACCGCGGGTAAAATTCAAAACAACATAAGACGGCATTTTGGAAGGTTGATATTGCACAAAATGTATAAGAAATTTTGCACAGAGAATTGTAACCATAAAACAATTTTACATACGTAATCAGCGTAAAAAGGGCACTAAAAGTGCTTCTACGTTGAGTAAAAAAAGCATTTGAAGTGTCCAGGAGCAGGCTTAAAAAATATTGAAAAATCATATTGACGTGAAACTGCACTTTCGGTGAGCAAACCTAACACCGAATTCGTGTTCAGCGTACTTTTATCGTACTAAAGTCGAGTTATATCGGCGTCAAGGATTGACATTCGACTCGCTACAAATTGTGACCCGCTACAGATTTTTCAAATTGGCGCGTTTTGGTGCTCAGTCTGGGACCATGGTGCGAAAAAAATACAAAAATACCAGAAAAAAATACAAAATACAGTTAATTTTTGAAAATCAAAACATACAAAATTTGACTAGAAATTTTGTATTTGTTTTGTATGAGTTTTGTATGTCTTTTATATGACTTTGTATGACCTTGTCTGTCATCGTATTCCTCTATTGCGTTGTTCACAATGGAGGACTGCAGTCGCCACCCAGGACTGCAGTCCTCCATTGTGAACACACAACAATCCACAGTCGCCACTCAGGATTGCAGTCCGCAGTGAGGACTGTGGACTGTTGTGTGTTCACAATGAAGACTGCAGTCCGGGGTGGCGACTGTGGATTGTTACAATTTGAGTGCGGACTGCAGTCGCTACTCTCATCCAAAACCATTCACGGTGTTTATTTTTATTTTTTTTATTAGTTTCTGTATTGCTCTTATAACCAAAATGAAGCTAAGTTCCAGAGCAACATTTTGGTACCAAAACATCAAGGATCGCATAATAATTTTGCGATCAAAAATTGCAAAAAAGATTACAATCCTCACTCACAATCCACACTTACAATCCACACTCAGGATGGTAAAGTGTGAATTGTGTATGTAGAATTTTTTCTCGATCATTATGTTCTATTGCAATGTTGATTTCTTTAAAAATGAGAAAAAAATGTCCAAAATTTACATGTAGGTAACATGTAGGTTCACGAGTCAATTTGTCCAGCTGGACAACATGAGTACAGCCTGAAAATTTGACAAGAGAAAACTAACTTTTTTTTATCTTTCCTAACGTACTTAGGGAATCATTTTTGGCCAAATAGAATTGATTTTATGCTAATTGAGAATAATTCTCTACATTTGGGGTCGAACTCTTTGGAGTGGGTACCAGTCTGAGGTATTGAGATTGTGGTTAGTCGAAATAGCATTTTGGTCTCAACAAGCCGTTTTCAGCACATGATTTTTGGATGAATAAAATAGTTTGTTTCGCACTGAGAGACCATTAAATTTTTGTAAACGAGTTGACCGCACGCTGTAAGTAGCCACTAAAAGACCATCCGCTCAATTTCAGCTGAATCACTATGCATTCCTACAAACTTATGTAAACAGTCTGTAAGTCTTTCAATCGACAAAATGTTTTATTTTGGCAAAACAGTTGCAATAACTCAACAGAAAACATATTTTCGGCTGTCTCTCTACAATTACAACAGCAAATATGATAATATTTAAATCCGCGCCATCCAATCACAAACTACCAGAATGAGGCGGTCTTTTGATGAGGACATGCTTTCCATCAATGGCTCCTAAATTAAGTTACATGGTACTGCAAAGATTAATGAAACTTCACCAGAGTGTTAGGACAATTCCATCTAGAAAAGAACTTTGCTGCAATATCGGTCCACTCCTCTTCGGTAGCAAGCACTTGAAGATAATCTGTTTTGAGAGCATTGAAGATTGCGCAACATGTTGAAGACACTATTTGGAGACTGTTGAAACACCAAGACGGACTGAAAGGAAAGCGATCGAAAGGCTTCCCCAGTGGCCAAGAAGCGAAGGGTCAACATCAATCTTTCTTCTGGGTTGATCGGATGCGAATTGAACGTCGAGTTAACCTATTATTTATCAATATATTAAAATAATAATAGTTGACAGAGGGATACCATGGCGTAACAACTGCTTTTTCTTTTTTGTAGCCATATAGTAGGCACGCAAGCTTTTCCACATTCCACTAGCTTCTTTCGCATCTATAGATGAAAAAATTAAAAGTTATAGTAATGGGCAATTTTGACCAGATAATCCAAGGTTTAGAGCAATCGAAGTCCACAAATTTGATTTCTTGACGTTATTTTTGTAGTCGTCGTGAGAAAGGTCGTAGAGGCATACATTTTCTCGAACTTTCTGAATGATGGCGGAATTTCGCGTTGCTAGATCATCATTAGATCCTCTTTCATTTCCTGCTTTGTTTGCATTGTTCTAAAATCGCACTAGAAACGTAAGAGAATGAAGTGAGAGTACAGAAAAAAATATGGATGTCACAAATTCGATGGCTAAATCTTAATTGGATCAAAAATATAGTCTTTTGAAAAGACATCCTATCCAAAATGAACAACAATCCTCACTTCAAATGAAAAACAATCCTCACTTCAATGAAAAACAATCCTCACTTCAAATGAAAACAATCCTCACTCAGTGCGGATTGTAAGTCGCACTCTAACATTCCTATTGTGAACACACAACAGTCGCCACCCTCACTGCGGATTGTAAGTCCGGACCTGAGGTGGCGACTGCAGTCCACCATTGTGAACTAGGCATATCTCCTTGCTAAAATTTTGCACATTTTTGGCTGCTTTATCTTTGCATTACCTTTAGACCACTACTACAGATGGAAACAGATCAGGGCGAAGCTTTGAGATACCATTTGAGAGAAATAAGCCGACCACAAGCAAAAAGCCAGCTATGCTACCGACTACTTCATCTGCAACGTCTTCAACGAGCGCTGTTCTAAAGCCAAGAAGAAAGGGCTTTTGACGGCCCTGTTCGTCAAAAATGTGTCAGTAGTGAACTTCATTCTGGATGGTCATGAAGATTACAAGTATGTCTGAACTGCGTTGGCAAATAGGTATATAAGTGCAGAAATCTCGTTTTTATCCCAGAATTTTACCTTGTATTTTAGTTGCGATGGACCTTTAAGGCCGGGTATGAAGAGTCGGGTGTCTACAAAGCTGCCACGGATAACATTTTACGAAAAATTCACGCTCTTTGCCCTTATGGACCAATTCTTCCGGGTGGAATGTTTTGCAGAGGTTTGTTTCCTGTAAAGACTGTTTTCCATATCCTAGAAGTAGGGTCTTGAGTTGTGTTTCTGGAACAATTCTTTATGCGAAATAATGCGATTGGAGCTCCGTGGTGCAGGGGTCTGGAGATACAGGCTTTTGGTGGGCCGGACTGGGAATTTTCGGTGTGACTTAGAAACTTGCACTTTTGACCTCATCGCATTTTTGTCCGTAATTTTAGGATTGCAGGAAAGGCTGACAGTATGTCCTGAAAAATCTGAAGTTTCTGCAAGGTAATTTTCCAGTGTCAGAAGGAATATCTTCAAGGATTCCAGTTCGGTTAGTGAGAGAGCCTTCAA